>VWYK01000376.1:89484-113422 GCA_013399775.1 Semnornis frantzii | reverse complement strand
AAAGGCCTGTAGGGATAGGACAAAAGGCAGTGGTTTGAAATTAAAGAGAAGAACAGATTTAGATTGGATGCTAGCAACAAATTCTGCACAGTGAGGGTGGTGGATCACTGTTGCTCAGGTAGGTAGTTGAGGCCCCATCCCTGGAGAGGTGAGGCTCAACTAGGCTCTGAGTAACCTGATCTAGTGGAGAATGTCCTTGTTGACTGCAGAAGGCTTGGACTAGATGACCTCTGGAGGTCCGTTCCAACCTAGTCTGTTCTAGGCTTCTATCTTCACCTCTATGTGTTAACACCAGATTTTAGCTGAAACATGGCAGAAGTGCAAGCAAACTCATGTCCCAAAATGAATTGTGAATTCCCTGCTTTGCAGCACAGTGTCCATGATGCATGCTTATTGTGGAAGAGGGAGAAGAATCTCAATTTACATACCGTGTGATGAAGACATCATTAAAGGCAACCTCTCGACCATATCTAGTGCTGATTCATATCTGGTTCTTTCTAATCTGAGCAGAATTANCAATTATGCCATGGCTGAATATAACAAGATGAATGCATTTCTACTGCAGTCTAAGGGAGTAGTTAGGAAACAGGCAAACAAGTGATTATGTTTGTCCTGCTGGCAAAGGTCACTATACAATCTGAGTTTATACTAAGTCAAATGTATCATGTGGTTCCAAAGCTTTGAAAGTCTACCTACTGTATATTGTTCTAACTCAAAGCATCTTGGCTGACAGAATCTCTAATCAAGAGTAAGAATCAAAATCCTGCTTTGCTGACGCAGCTTGAAGTCTTTTTTTTGGTGTTTTTTTTTTTTTTTTAAGATGTTTCTGCCATTTGGCCTCAGTCTAAAGTCAAATGGTTTTGTTTTGCTGCATTGGACTAAGCAGCAAGTTTGTGGAACTTGTGAAGGAAACCCAGCTTGGAGTAATTCCTGTTTGGTCTTTCTGGAATTCAAAGTTATTTTTTAAAACTCTTGAGTGGGAAGAAATGCAAGACTGCTAAGGAAACCTGCTCAAAAGAATGACTTCATGAGAGGAGAACTAATATTTTGACCTTTTTTTTTAAATTTCCCATGGGAAGGCTAATCTTTAGGAACACAGAATCCTCTGAGACAAATAAAATTCAGATTTGAAGAAGCAAAATGCTGTTTCATTGTTAGGACCATAAAATACAGTTTGTTTTTATTGCGATTCCTTTTCCTTTTAGGAAAGCACTAGGTTTAACAGCTGTAATATATTATTCTAGCACCCCTTGTTGTTGGCTTTCCCGTTATTGTTTCACTTGCATTTTATCTGGAAGATCTCAGCCAGGTTCAATGTGGCTTCTGGTTTCATGCAGCTACTTAAAGGCATCGAGCTGCAGCACTGCCCCACCTAGTCCAGCTGTGCATCTTCTGTTGTCATCTGGGCACAGTTTAGTGATCTTCCATTTTGCATAAACAGCAACAATCTGCTTCAGTTTAAGTTGTGTCAGTGTAGATGTTGATTGCTTACTGACAACTTTTATTCCCAAATTTCTTTTTAATTTTCAAAATCTTGCTGGCTGTGTAGGTGTAGGTTTTCTAATTCCTTGTGCAGGTGTCAGTGAGTATGGGGGATGTTTATATACCTGGCAGGAAACCCTGTAATGGGAATAGCATGGTCACTCCTCTTCTAATGGGCTGAAGGATTGTTTTAGTTTAAACAACTGTTTAATAATCACCCCCTGATTGGACAGCTTTTATTTATGCTGTAGCTATTGATCACCATCACGACATGGGATCAAGGAACCCAACAGTGTTGTTATAGAATCATTGAATGGTTTGGGTTGGAAGAGACGTCCAAAGGTCATCCAGTCCAAGCCCCCTGCAATCATCAGGGACATTCTCCACTAGATCAGGTTGCTCAGAGCCTTGTCAAGTCTGACCTGGAATATCTCCAGGGATGGGACCTCAGCTACCTACCTGTGCAACCTGTTCCAGTGTTCCACCACCCTCATGGTAAAGAATTTGTTGCTAATGTCCAATCTAAATTTGCTCTTCTCTAATTTCAAACCATTGTGCATTGTCCTATCCCTGCAGGCCTTTGGAAACAGTTCCTCTGCAGCCTTCTTGTAGTCCCCTTCAGGCACTGGAAGGCTGCTGTTAGGTCTCCGTGTAACCTTGTCTGCTTGGAACCTTCTTTTCTCCAGACCGAACGCCCCCAGCTACCTCAGTCTCTCCTTGTAGCAGAGGTCTTCCAGCACCTTGATATTTTTTGTGGCTGCCCTCTGGACTCATTGAGTCCTCTATTTGATAACTGGTTGTATTTAATTATCAAGTTAAGGTCCAGTTACATATCCAGTAATAGCAGCACAAGTCCATACATTGGCTTTTTTGGATGCTTTGGTGATTTCTTCAGCCCTCCCACCGCTTGATTTTGACCAGACTTTGTCTACCATGAGTTCACCACTGCAGCAGTGCTACTGCATGCTTTGTGTTGGTTGTGAGGTTGCAGTTGCAACTAATTCATAAATACTAGTCTAGGAGGGCTACAAAGTTAACCTGGTTCTGTTGAGACCTCCACAATCCCTTTGGAGAGAGCTACTGCGGAATCTCAGCATTCTTCATCCTCTCCTCACAGCAATGCACTTTCTCTAGTGAGAAGTGAGGTTGATAGGGTTTCTGACTTAAGTATTTTTAATAGCGTGGCAGTAGGAGCATTCCTTTTAGCTTTGAAGAAAGGATTGACTTGTACCACCTTTTGAAACTGCCAAAAGCCTGGAATTATGCTAGCCGCTTACCCCTGCAGTGATTTCATTAGGAAAAGAATGTGTAAAAGAATAAAGATTTTTGTTGTTGTTTGTTAACTTCAGACATTAATGACAGTAAAGAAAACTGTTTCTGGATGTTTTTCTCTTAATGGATGTTTGTTTGTTCTCTTTGCATGTTGAATAACTTTCTCTTGTTGAAGTGGATAATAAGCTTTAGTCTTCTTGATTCAGGAGACAATAGATACTGGCCTTTCAAATGTTGTACATGTCAAATACAGGAAAATTCATTCTGACATGAGCTGCATGGCTTTGATACTGTAACTAAGGAATCGCTTCTCCAAATTCATTGCTTTTGCTTAATTTTTTTTAATGCTAACTTTACTTTGGTTTTGTCTACTTCTCTCTTACGCTCCACGTAAATCTTGGGGGGTTTTAGAAGTTATTTACTTGCTGTGTTTTCTAAACAAATGCATTCATCTTTTGTGCCTTTTAACAATCATAGAATTGTTTAGGTTGGAAAAGACCTCTGAGATCATCAAGTCCAATCATGGATCTAGCCCCACCATGGCCACTAAACTATGTCCCCAGGTGCCATGTCCACACCTTTCTTGAACACCTCCAGGAATGGTGTCTCCACCACCTCCCTGGGCAGCCTGTTCCAGTGCCTGACCGCTCTTGCTGGGAAGGAATTGTTCCTCATGTCCAGCTTAAACCTCCCCTGGTGCAATTTCTGGCCACTCCTCCTTGTTAAAAATTTTGAATCCTTTGTTAGTTGGTATGTTGGACCCTGAGTCAGGTGCATATTTGTTAGTCTTCAAAAAATACTGTGCAAGACTACAACTATTTTATTGTGCAGTTACCATTCATAGTAGATAATGTTCTGATCCTGATGCTTATTCCTAAAGTACAGCTACAGGTTGTTGTCTGAATGCTTTGATTGCATCTTTTTTTAAAAAAAAAAAAAATGTTTATTTCTGTATTATTCCACAAAAATCTGCTAGTTAAGGTCATATGCCAAGAAACACACTGGGAATGTCACAAAAGGCATTTAGTCAATGAGTCTGTTTTAACTGGGTGGGCAGATAGGTGAACTGCTCTTCATGTATAGCCATTTCTGATTTTGTAGGTTGTATTTTAGATAGATTACAAAGAATTTAGTTCAAAGGTAAGTACAGAATTGTTTGGGTTGGGAGGGACCTCCAAAGGTCATCTAGTCCAACTCCCTTCAGTAAGCAGGCACATCTTCCAGGTTGCTCAGAGCCTTGTTGAACCTGACCTTGAATATCTCCAGGGATGGGACGTAAATTACCTCCCTGAGCAACCTGTGTCAGTGTTCCACCACCCAGCAAGAGTTTTGGCTTTTGAAAATGCTCGTTAGTAAACTCTATAAAAGAGAAGCTCTGTAGTTAGAAAACGTCAGCCATTTTTTTAAAGATACTTTTTTAAATAGTAAAACACAATCTTTAGACTCAAACCAATTGTAGTGCGGGCTTCCTTTGTTTTACCACTTTTCATTTATCACTTAGTATTCTTAGATCTCAGATTGCTTGCTGAATACTTTTATACCTTGAACTGTTCTTTCCAGATTACTTGTGGACTTGAGGTTCAGTCTTTGCTGAATGAAGAAAAAATTAAAATACTGTTGTTTGGTATTTTGCTTGTCTTTTTTTCTTTAGAAGTAGAATGAAATTATTTTCATGTATGATAATCTCATAGGACAGAAATTAATTTGGTAGTACATAAAGCATAAGGAATAGCAGCCTTGTCTGACTACTAAAACCAGAAAAACACTCCAACTTTTCTAGATGTTGGTAAATTAATTCTATGTATTTTTAAATTCCATATCTCTTCAATGAAAAAAAAAATATTTTTCCTTTGCTTGTAAGGTTTTGGATGAGATTTCAGAGCATGGCATTAGGATTTATCAGCTCCCTGATGCAGATTCTGATGAGGATGAGGAGTTCAAAGAACAAACCAGAGTTCTGAAGGTAAGTTTCACTCCTCATTTATTATTTCACTGCACTAGTTTTTCAAGCCTGCTATATGCTTCAAGATACTTTATTCCTTTTATAATTTGTTGAAAATTCAAGTTTCCTTTGGATGTTGACTTCAAATTATGATCCTTTTTATTCCAATCTCTGCCTCATCAGAATTCCAAGTGTAGTGTTGCAACTTTCTGCTCTTTTCCTTCTTAAATGTAACCAGATCTTCACTGAGAACTGGGATTTGCACTCTTGCTTTCTGACTCAAACCTTTTAATGTGTGAGGAAAGAGAGAATGTGTTTATTGTGGTTACTTTACTAATTAATGATTGTCCTCTTGTTAGAGTGGATAGTAAAGGTTTTACTGAAGTAATTTCCTCTTTGTGCAGTGACACTTGCAGAGGTGTTTGAACAATGTATCTGAAACTCTTTCTAGCTGCTTTAATCTGTATCTAAAATATGTTTCTGTTGGCTGTTTTCCATGCATGATGTGATGTTAGATGACACATTATGCCCAAACTGTACTTCCACAACAGTCAAGTGTTCCGAAAGCCAAGCGTCATTTCCTTTTCTGCCTCTGTTAAGACAAACTGATCCTTAACAAAGCTGCAGGTGTTGTACATGAGATACTGCATTGCCTGGAACAGCATCTGTTGCTTTTCTGATGTGGGGCTACAGCACCTCTTCTGTGAAGACAGGATGAAAGAATTGGGGCTGATCACCCTGGAGAAGAGAAGGGCCTGGGGAGACCATAGAGCTGCATTTTTATCTGGAAGGGACCTACAGGAAGGCTGGGGATGGACATTTGAGAAGGACTTGGAGTGACAGGAGGAGGGGGAATTGTTTGAAACTAGACATCAGGAGGAAGATCTCCACAATGAAAGTGGTGAAATACTGGAACAGGTTGCTCAGAGGTGTGGTTGGAGCCCTGTCCCTGAAGATGTTCAAGAGCAGACAGGATGTGGCCCTGGGCAGCCTGATCTAGTTGGAGGCGTCCCTGCTGACTGCAGGGGAGTTGGACAAAATACCCTTTGAGAGTCCCTTCCAAACCAAAGCAGTCTATGACTCTGTGAAACAGTTTAGTAGAGTACATTTCTCAGCATCTCTTTTCCACCTTGCTGTTACTCAGAAGTCTTTGTGCTTTTTCTCTCAGAAAACCAAACCACAGAAGTAACCAGTCGAAAATCAAACCATGTCTTGTTTTGCTCTGTCTCAACTAGGCTAGTATCCCCTTTGCTGTTATTGGATCCAATCAACTTATTGAGGTGAAAGGGAAAAAAATCCGAGGCCGTTTGTATCCCTGGGGAGTTGTGGAAGTTGAAAATCCAGAACACAACGATTTCCTTAAACTGCGCACAATGCTGGTGTGAGTAACGGTCAAACCTTCCCATCTCCTGCGTCACCCCTGCCGTGACAAGAGAGGTCCAACGAGTCCCTGAATCAAAAATCCTCTCTGATGACAGTAGAGAGTGACTTTTAGCCCCCTGCACCTGGTTTTGCTGCTCTAATCCTCATTTAGCTGGTATTGTGGTGTTAGGTTATCGGCTGGACTTGATGATCTCAGAGGTCTTTTCCAGTCTTAATGATTCTGTGATTTTGTGAATTTCTGACTTGAGATGATGATTTCTTTTATTTCATGTTGCCAGATACTTGCCAACTTTTCTGCCTTATGATGAATTTAGATGTAAACTGAGGTGTTCTTATAGAGCAGTGGGTAGGGCAGAGATGCTTTTAAACTATTGCTTCAAGTGATTGATTAAACTGTGAAGAAAATTCTGAAGGCAGAGCTCAGTTTTTCCAGAAATATCAGAAAACCTGTTAAATAGGGTACCCATCAGTTTATGATTTTAGCAGATACAGATCTTCCGCCCATGTAGACACTTTGAAGTAATGGCCTGCCTTGCCGGCTTGCCTGCCTGCCTTGCCTGCCTGCCTTGCCTGCCTGCCTTGCCTGCCTGCCTTGCCTGCCTGCCTTGCCTGCCTGCCTTGCCTATTGGTGGGTTACTTGGCAGGTCGGTTGGTGTTTTGGATTGTATTATTTGGCATTTCTTTGTTTGTATGGTTTTTGCTCACATGTTACATGTTGCATGATGCCGGCATGCATTTGTTTGGTTGGATGCTTTTTGTTGCTGCTCTTCAGTGAAGTCTTGCTATTGTTGGAAATTCCATTCTCCTGCACGTTTCTGATTTCAGTGTCTCCTGGGCAAGGATTGCCCTCTGCTGGTCTTTGGTGGCAAGCATTTGTTTCTCTTTCCAGCTCTCCCCGACGCTTTCTAGTTGTCAGTGTCAGCTGTTCCCTGAGCCAAGGAGCTCCACCTAGTTCGCAGTTACAAACTATACTTGATAGTTATTAAGAGTCAAAAAAATACTTGGGAAATAAAGTATCATTCTAAGTAACGGTCTTTACAAGGTTACTTTGTGTCTTTGAAGATTATAGGTGAGGGGACACTTCAGTATGAATTGAAGACTAGTAAAATTGAAAGCAACATTCTGACGTTAGCATTATGGCAGTCTTAGTCTGGAATGATTATTTTTCCAGTAAACACATCCTTTATATTAAAAAAAAACCCAAACCAACAACCTAGGAGATAAAAGAGTGTTTTTAGTGCTTTTGAGAAGGACAAAGTGTTCACTAGCCCTTTGCATGTTCCAGAACACACATGCAGGACCTCCAGGAGGTGACCCAGGACTTGCACTATGAGAACTTCCGTTCAGAGAGGCTAAAACGTACTGGCAAGTAAGTGTGTGTGCGCCTTTGGGCTCTGCTGCTTGTAAGGCTCTTCTTTTCCACTGGGACACTGCACTTCTTCCTCTTGACTAATTCCACCTGTAACTAAATATTTCCCATGTGATTCCAATCAGTGGAGTTACTGAAATTAGTATGAACCTCCTTCCTGAAGAGATCTAGTGATGTGCTGTGCTTACAAATAGCTGTTCTTGGGGTTTTTATCCATTCCTTTTTCTCTTAATGAGTATGTGCATAAAGTAGTAGTGAGCTGGATGCAAGACAGATTTTTATTTAATGATGTCTGCTTGGAAGAAATAATCTCTGGGTGCATTTAAGTAGACTCCAGCCTGTCTGATTAGGTAGGCTGTTGCTTCTCTAGTTATTGCAGGGCTGCCATGGTAACTGTTTTCTTGCTCCTTCATATAGAGGTAGAGAAGTTTAGACCAAACAAATTGTTTTTTAGATAATATATGTGGGGAGTTTTGTGCTGGGTTGGTTTGGTGAGGTTTTGGTGAGGTTTCTGCCCTTGGCAACTTAATGCAAAAAGTCTACATCTACTCATGCTGCATCTTTTTCGACAGTAACTTACTCTTGTCCTGATTTTTTTTCAGTATTCAGCCAAGCATTTTGACCTTGAGGAAGAAAGGAATGGTTGATTTTTGTGCCATATATAAGCAGTGTAGGGAGTCTCTCAATTAGAGTAAATGAAAAAAATATCCCCATAGAGATAAAGAAATTTAATTTTAAGAAACCAAAAATTAATAAGGAGTCTATGAGGTAAAAGCATTTTACAAAAGGGAAGTGTGCCTTTAAGACTGTCCTAACTTTCCCTGCATGGAAACTTGCAGACTTCTTGTTGTTACATTAGCTGAACTATGAGCTACTTGAATATGTTATTGGAGCTTTTTACTTCTGTATCTTACACCATCAATGCATTCTTTCATTTAATAGGCCTGTTGAAGAAGAAGTGGTAGATAAGGATAGAATCCTCCAGCAGAAAGAGGCTGAGGTAAGAGAGACCTTCTAGAGCTGCAACATGCTGTGTTCCAGTTTCAATATTCTCTCTCAGGTGCTGCCTGTGGAGTATAAGCTTGGAGTTGTGAAAAGTGACAGACCTCATCTGAACACACAAATTGCTCACACAGTGTGCTGTTTGTAGTCACTTGCATGCCGTGGGTGGTCTCCTGGTTGTAGGAAGGGTATTTATCGCTTTGTATGCTCATTTTCCAAAGGAATAGCTGCTATTTTTAAGTATTGAAGTCAGTTTATGCCAGCAGGTCAAGAGAGGGGATTCTTCCTCTTTACTCTGCTCTCGTGAGACTCCCACCTTGAATACTGCATCCAGTTCTGGTGTCCCCATCATAGGAAGGACACAGAACTGTTGGAGTGAGTCCAGGGGAAGGACACAAAAATAATCCAAGGGCTGGAGCAGCTCTGCTGAGGGTAGGCTGAGCGAGCTGCGGTTGTTCAGCCTAGAAAAGAGAAGACTCCAGGGGGACCTTAGAGCTGTCTTCCAATACCTGAAGGAATCCTACAGGAAGGCTGCAGAAGGACTTTTCATGAGGGTGTCTAGAGACAGGACAAGGGGAAATGGGTTGAAGCTGAGGGATAGCAGGGTTAGACTGGATCTTAGGAAGAAGTTCTTCAGTATGAGGCTGGTGAGACTGTGGAATATGTTGCCCATGGAACTTATGGCTGCCTTCTCCCTGAGGATGTTCAAGGCCAAGTTGATTGAGGCTTTGATCAGCTGAGTCTAATTGAGAGTCTTCCCTGCCCATGGTAGGGAGGTTGGAGTAGATGATCTCTGAAGTCCCTTCAACCTGAACTGTTCTCAGATTCTGTTATGCTGCTTTAACTTAGCACGTTGGGATAGCCTGATGGTCTGATGTCATCTCAGCTGTGCATTGCTTACTGGAAGCATGTTACTAGTCAGCTACTTCTTATGTCTTGTGACTGTGGAGCAGTAAAAGGTCATTAAGTCCTAAAAATCCAATAATATAATGAATGTACCTTTTTTTGCATCTTAATCTTGAATTGCAGCCGAATTGGTAGTATTTCTGTTGTACCACTCAGCTTACAGAGTTGATGTTTTCAATCTCTGATTGCTGACTGGTTTCAGTTTTTTACTAGGCCTTTCAATTTCAGACTTTCATGCTAATATTCAAAAGATTCAGATATTTTTGGCCTAGTATTTAAATTCAAGCAGTACCTTGCCAATGCTTATGACTGCCTGTGTTGTGAAAGTTAAGACTTGCTGCCAGTTGGAAGATGAGGTTTTTTCTGTTTATCCTTCTTTTAGCCAATTCAGCATGTCTCCAAGTTCACATGATTTGAAAGATCAATGCATACATGCAGTAAGAAATTAAGAAAAACCTGCAAGCACTTTTGTGTTTCTGAGGAAAAAGATTCAGACTCCCATACTTGGAAGTTTTTGCTATATAGTTACTTATATCTGTGCATTTCCTTTTCCCTTTGTAGAATCTATACTTTAAAATAGCTAACCCTGGTTAGCTGTTGGCGCACACTGGCATGTTGACAGAAACAGCAAAAAATTTTCCTAAAGGAAATGCAGGAGCAGCAGGTCATCACCATTAACTAGCAGTTAATAACATGAATTGCTGGAGATTAGATCAGCTGCATCTTTTAACACTGTAACTTCATTTAAGCACATAAGCAGACTTGCTAGCCAAACACTTATGAGAGTGGAACTCCTTCAAGTATTCTGTACACAAATTAACTACCTTAAATTTACTGCTGCATGTGTGAAACAGTCACCATCAGCTGATTGCCAGGGGTACTACTTACTTTGTAAATGTCAAGAGCATTGTTTGGAAATGTTTGGTGGGGCTTTTGGGGGATTTTTTTTCCTTTGTGTATTTTCTTAACTTCCTTAATGCTTCCAAGATTAAGGATCTCCAGGCTGAAAGAATTGGGGCTGTTCAGCCTGGAGAAGAGAAAGCTCTGGATAAACCCTAGAGCCACATTTCATTATCTAAAGGGGATGTACAGGAAGACTGGGGAGGGACTGTTGAGAAGGGGTTGGAGTGATAGGATGGGGGGCAGTAGTTTGAAACTGGAGCAGGGTAGATTTAGGTTGGACATCAGGAGGGAGTTCTTTACAGTGAGCATGGTAAAATACTGGAACAGATCATCCAGGGCTGTGGCTGATGCCCTGTCCCTGGAGACATTCAAGATCAGACTGGATGTGACCTTGGGCAGCCTGCTCTAGTTGGAGGCATCCTTGCTGACTGTAGGGGAATTGGACAAGATGCCCTTTGAGAGTCCCTTTCAAGCCAATGGAATCTGTGAATCTGCAAAGATTCAGGCAGTAGACTTAGAGAATTTAAGTCATTACCGTTTCTCCTGTTGCTTGCACTATTCCACATCTTGTAGTAAAGCAGGAACTTGGATGTCCTTGTAGAATTACTTCTCTTAAAATTTATGTATTTTAAAATTACCCTATTACCATTTCCCCTGGAAACCGTTGGTATATGGCAAGCATGTTATTATAGCCTGGCCAATTCTGACCACCCTTCTGTTAAGTGTATATGTAGTATCTTTATTTATATATGTATGGCATGTATTTTTCTTTATATAATATATCTAAAGGCATGAAATCTTGAATTTATTTTGAGGGCATTCTCTGAAAGTTTCCTCTGGGAGTAATCATCTCTGCATAACTGCTGCTGGAGTTGCAGAGGATTAAGCTAGAACTTGTAAAAACAAATAGATTTTTAACTTCTGCATTCTATTGTCCCAAAGAGATCAAGAGGCTTTACTGAATCTTCTGTAGATAATCCAGTATGAAATCCCTTCATCTCCATATCATCCATAAGGTTCAGACTGGGAAAAGTATGGGGAGGAAAGAGGCACAGAGGAAATGGGCTTGCATTCCATGGCCTTTGCAGAGAAAACAAATATTCCATTTCCCCTCCTATTTTGCATTCCCATCAGTAATGGTGCTTGAAGTTCTATTTACAGTTTGGTGGGGTTTATATAACCTTGGAAGGAATGAATGCTTGGGTGGGTGCCAAGATCATCTTTAGCAAGGCATCACTTTTGCTAAATGATTTTGTATTATGCCAAAGTTCAGCAATTTGGAATTGCCAATCTGTCATTTAGGATTTATTGCTCAGTCTGGGGGTGCTTTTTGCTGCTTTGCAAGTGATGAGCTGTTTTTCTGAGCTGGGAAGTGGAAATAAGAACAAAAGTACCCATATTGCTCACAGCACATACGCTGCTGTCCAACCGATCTTGGTGTTGGGAGCACAAGCTTAGGAAAGTTTGTGGTATTGTGCCACATTCTTTATTATGAGGTATTTTCAGAGTATTAAAAACCTCTCACGTTTTTGAGAGGCAATACTTGCAGAAAAATGTTAAGCCATGATTACATGATATGACAAGGAACAAACTTCCTGATAGTTTTTTTTTCCAGTGAGCTACCCTCAGGCTTTGGACGATTTTCTTCTTTCCACTGTCTTTGGTGGGATTGGGCAGCAGCAGGCTGAATACAGGAGAACAGATAACGATGTTGGAATTCTTTTCTGTCCTTCAGCATTCTGAATGTGTTTAACCCTTTGTCAGATGAGATGAAGAACTGTGGTTCAGCATGGGGGGCAGTGTGGGGGATAGCCTGCTGGGGTGTGGGGCTGCTAGGCAGGGGTCTAGCAGCAACCCTGTGAGTAGGTGAGGATTCGATGAATGTTTACTCTGCAGGTAACTGCCTGGTGTGGCAAGCATTTGTGTAAGTGCTTTCTGGAAAGATAAAGTGAGAACTTCCACGTGGAGAGACAATGTGGTTGCTGACCTGAGGGAATAAAAACAGCTCTGAGGTTTTACTTTGTGTGGTGGAATGGCATTTCCTAGTGCAGGGGAAAGCAGGTGGGCTTTGTGCAGAATCCTTCAACTTTCATCTGTGAAGAGAATCATAGGGGTGCAGCTCAGTCCTGGGAGAACATCATGAAATGAAACCCTTAGTAAGAAATTAACAATGGGAATCTCTTGGGAGCTGAAGTGATGAACAACTCTAATTGCATTTCTTTGTCCTTTTCAGTTGTTCCTTGAAGGAACATTTGCTGTCTATGTAGACCAGTGGCTGTGGCCAGAGTGACTTCTGCTATTTAAAATGTGTCCCATGAAAGACAAATGCCAAGATAAATATTTTGGTGGTAGCCTCTTTTCTAATATAGTGACTTTGTCAGGAGTATTTTTCCTGCCTTCAGTTAACAAGATTAGTTGTACTCTTTGGTATTGGAATTATTTTTAACCAGCAGCAACTGCCATGGGAACATCCTGGTGTACTAGAAAATCGACTGTCTGCAGTTTTCTGTCCTGCCCTGTTCTTGCAACCTCTTCCCATATGAACTTTTTTATGTAAAGGCAGGGGCAGAAATAATCATACTTGGTGTGGGAAGGGGAAGCATGTCACTGAGGTGTAGATATGGTTTGGTTTTTAACGTTTCTTATCTTGTGATAGCTGTAGGACTGTCATTGAAAAGCCACTTACCTTGTTTAGACAGCAGCATTTTGTGTTCTGGACAAAACATACTGTGGATGAAACCTTGTAGGTAGAACAAAATTTTGTCTTGTTTTTTTTGTTGATGCGGAAGCCATTAGGAAGGTGTGTGGGTCACTTTTAACTCTTTAATTTTAAATGTTTGTTTCCTTTCTATATTTCTACAGTAGTTGTATGGTCAGTACCCAGCAGTTACATGGTAGCTTGAAGTAACTTTTTGTCCTGACATGTGTAAACTCAGTGGAGTTTACACGAAGGTTAAGTTTACTCTTTTGAATTTTTGTAATCTGGAAATTCACAGGAATTGTTTGTTTTAACAGATTTCCAAACATTGTTTCCTAGCTTCCTTTTCATCATGGGCACTGACCCTGTGCTGTTGTGTAGTCTCCTTTCTTTAGGGGATGAGTGCAAGCTCCTTGCAGAATATGTTAGTGCTGCTCTTACAAGTGAGAGGGTTTACTGCTGAGCAAGATCAAAGTTATAATATGCCCTTGATGCTCATAATCCTCAGCAGCAAAGGGACCTCAGATGTTGATACGACATCAATTTCAATCCTTTGTGTGATCTTTTACATTCACCTGTGCTAAGGGGAAAGATTGTTTCTTTCTGTGCAGTAGAAGGTGAAGTAAGGTGAAGCCAGGGAAGATGTTTTTAGCTTGTATTGTAATGTGTAGGAGTGGTTCTTGCATCCTGTCCTATACTTGAAAAGGAACTGTGGAAGAGATTTACATGGTTACCACTTTGAGTACAATACAGCTTGATTCTTCTTTTAGTTTTGATTTTACACTTGAGCTGACAGCACTCATACTGTGTAAATCAACTTCTCTCCAAGTTAATTATGTGCACTCTCTCAAGTTCAGTTACTCCCTCTGAATTTAGCCCTGTAGTTACACAGCCAGGGTTTAGTGTGTGGTATCTATCATCAGTCATGATCAACATGGGTGTATTGATTGCGGAGAAGCATAATGTGACCCGGCAATGTGTATTTGCACCCCAGAGGGTCAACCATGTCTGGGGCTGCATCAGAATAAGCATGACCAGCAGGTTAAGGGAGGTGATTCTCCCCACCTCCATTCTTGTGAGGCTCCACCTGGAGTATTGTGTGCCCAGCATAAAAAGGACATGAACCTGTTGGAGCAAGCTCAGAGGAGGGCCACAAAGATCTTAGGGTCTTAGAGCACCTCTTCTATGAAGACAGGCTGAGGAGTTCTTCAGCCTGGAGAAGAGGAGGTTCCAGGGGGACTTCCAGTACCTAAATATGGCTTACAGGAAAACTGGAGAGAGCCTTTTTACAAGGACATGTGGTGCTAGGGACAAGAGTAGGTTTAGATTAGATGTAAGGAAATTGCTCTTAACCAGGAGGGTGATGAGGCATTGCAACATGGAGAAGTTTGGAGAAGTTGTGAGTGCCCCCTCCATGGAAGTGTTCAAGTTGGATGGAGTTTGAGCACCCTGGTCTAGTGGAAGGTGTCTCTGCCCATGGCAGGGGTTTGGAACTAGATCATTAAGGTCACTTCCATCCTGAAGCATTCTATGATTCTATAATGTATGAGATTAACACTTTACCAGTAGATTTCCAAAACACCACATGGAGAAGGCAAATCTTAACAGTCTTAATGTTAGAGCAGGGTAGCTCTCCTAGTGCTTTTATTCTACCTTACATTTGAGCATCTGATTTCTTTCATCGTGTGGGCGTATTTTTATCAATTAAGGTTAAGAAATGTGAGACTCAAAGCTATATTAAGTCTTAAAATGTGCTATTGGCTATTAACAGAATGCTGTGTTTGAGCAGTCACCATAATACATGTGCAGCATTATCTCCCCCTGTGATTACTGAATGGTTTCTATTTTGGGAATGTTTCATGGCTCAGCTTGGAGTGCTCTTGGAAAAGCTCAAGTAGGCGAGCTTCCAAAAACTTTTCTATTCTGCTGGTGTATCTGCAGAGGCAGTTCAAAAGACCAGGTGTTTTATATTTTTACAAGTTGATCTTTTCTTGGACCATGGAATAAATGCAACTCTTTATTTCCAAGATGTTCTGCTTCCCCCCTCCCCCCTTCCTGGAGCATTATGCTGTCATTTTGATCAGAAGCTTTTTGTCTGAAATGGTTAGCAGAGCAGTGTAGATGGGTATGTAATGAACATTACAGACTTAGCTGTATCTCACACTGCTCCTGTGTGAATCTCCTTTTGTCAGTGTGTCAGTGCTGCAGTCATGGGAGCTGGATTAGCCTCTGTTCAACCCTGTAAAGCTGCAGCAGGAAGTTAAATACCTGAAGGAGGTCTACAAGAAGGCTGCAGAGGGACTGTTTCCAAAGGCCTGTAGGGATAGGATGAGGGCTGATGATTTGAGGTTAGAAGAGATTTAGAATAGATGTTAGGAACAAGTTCTTTAGCGTGAGGGTGGTGGAGTGTTGGAACAAGTTGCCCAGGGAGGTAGTTGAGACCTCATCCCTCAAGATATTCCAGGTCAGACTTGACTAGGCTCTGAGCAACCTGATCTAGTGGAGGATGTCCCTGCTGACTGCAGGGCGCTTGAACTGAGTGACCTTTGGGGTCCCTTCCAATCCAAACCATTCTATGATCATTATCAGTATATAAACCACCTAGTTCTGGGCAAGCTCTACTGCCTCTGGCTATGATGAAAGCTCTGTACTTTTCTTACACTCTGTGCCTGAAGCCAGGCAAGAAGTTAATTTTCCCCTGTTCTGTCATGTTTCCTTCAGCTTGGTTTGGAATTTTTGTGTGGTGTTTTTGTAGTTTGGTTTGGTTTTTAATTTTGTGTGTTTGGGGGTTTTTCCGTTTGCTTTGTTGTTGTTTGGGTTTTGTGAGGCTTTTGTTTTGGGGCTTTGTTTATTTGTGTGGTGGTGTCACTGTTTTGTTGTTTGAGGTTTTTTGTTTGTTTGTTTGGGTTCTTTTTCTTAAAAAAAGTTTTAAAAACACAGACCAGCTCAACAGCACCTACAATGTAGCCCAGCATTTATATTGAATTCTTTTGTATTGCTCTTGGTGGATTCCCTGCTACCAGTGTGGCTCATGTGGTTGACTGCATAAAAATGCAGCTCACTTGTTTAAACGTTGCAGTGCTTTTGGAGATGAAGTGTGGTGTTCATCCAGCTCCCTCCTGGAAGTGAAACCAATTCTCTAACGATTTGGCTGTGTCAAACCACACAGTTACTCTTAGAATAATGAAAGCTTCCTATGCAAGCCCCAGATTATTACGTGATCTGCAGTGGGAGGTGGACTCATGTTTTGTACAATGTGGATGAAAATTGCAGCCTATTTCTTTTCCACTTTGTAAGTTAGAGCAGTTCATAGATTCATAGAATTGTTTGGGTTGGAAGAGACCTTAAAGATTATCCTGTTCCAACCCCCCTGCCGTGGGCAGAGACACCTTCCCAGGATCACAGAGTGTTAGGGGTTGGAAGGGACCTCCATAGATCGAGTCCACCCCACCCTGCCAGAGTAGGACCATAAAATCCAGCATAGGTTGCGCAGGAACACATCCAGACAGGGCTTGAAAAT
The DNA here is from genome assembly GCA_013399775.1 of Semnornis frantzii. Lineage (NCBI taxonomy): Eukaryota > Metazoa > Chordata > Aves > Piciformes > Ramphastidae > Semnornis > Semnornis frantzii. Next base: position 96,945 of record VWYK01000376.1, on the reverse strand, counting down.
CTCCAGAGACTTCACAACCTCTCTGGGCAGCCCGTTCCAGGGCTCTGTGATCCTTACAGTACAGAAGTTCTTCCTCATGTTGAGATGGAACTTCCTGTGCTGCAGTTTACATCCATTGCCCCTTGTCCTATCCCAGGGCACAACTGAGAAGAGTTTGTCCCCGCCCTCTTGACCCTCAGCCCTCAAATATTTGTAAACATTGATTAGATCCTTTCTAAGTCTTCTCTTCACTGTACTAAAAAGCCCCAGGTCCCTCAGCCTCTCTTCACAGGGCAGTGCTCCAGCCTCTTAATCATCTTTGTAGCCCTCCCTTGGACTCTTTTGAGTAGATTCTTGTCCCAGGTGAGGTCTCACCAGGGCACAGTGGAGGGGGAGAAGTTCCCACAGTCTGCTGACCACACTCATCTTAATGCCCCCAGCCCAGGATTAATGCACTTCCACTAGACCAGATTGCACAAGGTCTCATCCAGCCGGGCCTTGAACCCAGAGAGGGGACATTCATAACCTCACTGGACAACCTGTTCCAGTGTCTCACAACCCTCACTGTAAAGAACTTCTTCCTAATCTCCAGTTCAAATCTTGTTGTGTGTGTGTAGCTTCTCCATATGCACCTGGAAGGAAACATCCAGTAATTTGTAAACCAAATTAGGAGTATTTGCATGTACATTTTGAAAATCTTTTAGTGTTTCTTATTCTTTCTTAGAAACATTGATGTGGGTTTGGGGTTTTTTTGTGTGTGTGCGTTGGGTTTGGGTTATTTTTTTGAGAAAAAGAAGGACATTATATTTAATAGGCCTTTTCTGAGAAGGAAATTTAACTTATAAGAAAAAAGCCTTTAAAAACTCCAATAGTTATTTGCAGGAAAGGTCATCATTTAGATGTAAAACTGTTGGTGCTTAATATGTTTAGTCTGTGTTTCCAGAATTTTGTAAACATCTTTCTGTTTTGTTTTTCATTTAGTTTTTTTTAATTCTGCCTGCATGTTGCTTGGCTGTCAGCTCCACAAATTGTGGTTAACCAGATACTGCTGCTAATGAGATGAGGATTCATACATGATACTGTGCTTTGAGCACTCCTATGAAAACAAGGCTGCATCAGCTCACTCAAGCAGTGTATCTCTGCCCATGTTTCCTGTATGGTAGATGAAATGTTAAGACAGAGTGCTGCAAGCTTCAGAAGATTTGGATTTTCTTGCTTAGTTTTCATTATAAATGTTCTTACAAATCTTTTGGGAAAGTTAGATGTATTGCATTAAAGAATGTGAGATGGGGAAAGCAAAGTATTCAATCATCTGAATTATTCTAATGTTTCCAGTTTATAAAGGGGCAAATGAGATCTGTGTTCAGCCATGCAAGAAAAAAGATTAATTTTGGCTTCTGGATTCCTCGGGACACTGTTTGAAATGTGGGTGTTTTTCTCTTACAGCTGCGCCGCATGCAGGAGATGATTGCACAGATGCAAGCCCAAATGAGGATGAAGCCTGGTGATGATTAAGCTGTTTAACATCTCCATGCATCAGGTATGACTTTGCTGGCATATTTACTCCTCTTGTTTAAGATTTCCAACATTCTAATTTTGAGACCCCTCTTGGAATACTGCGTTCAGTATCTTAAGAAGGACACAGAGCTTGGAGGAAGTGCAGAGAAGGCCACAAAGATGATCCAAGTGCTGGAGTACCTCTGCTATGAGAATAGACTGAGAGAGCTGGGATTGTTCAGCCTAGAGAAGAGAAGACTCCAAGGGGACCTTAGAACTGCCTTCCAATGCCTGAAGGGATCCTACACTAAGGCTGCAGAAGGACTATTCATGAGGATGTCTAAAGACAGGACAAGGGAGCATGATTTGAAGATGAGGGAAAGTATGTTTAGGCTGGATCTTAGGAAGAAGCTCTTCTGCGTGAGGGTGGTGAGACTCTGCAGTAGGGCGCCCATGGAGGTTATGGCTGCCTCCTCCCTGGGGATGTTCAAGGCTGAGCTGGATGGGGCCTTGATCAGCTGAGTCTAATTGAGAGGCTTCCCTGCCCATGGTAGGGAGATTGGAGTAGATGATCTCTGAGGTCACTTCCACCCTGAGCCATTCTATGAAATTTGCACTTTGGACTTGCTTTGACAGTACTTACAGAAAAAAAATGGAGTGATCTTCTGGATTAATTAGGGAGAAAAAAAAAAAAGATTATGCAGATACTATCTTTCCAGCTGTTTTTAAGACCTGTAAATCATGGAATTGTAGAATGGTAAGGTTGGAAGGGATCTCNTTCATGGCCCTCCTCTGGAGCCACTCCAACAGTTCCATGTCCTTCCTGTGCTGGGGGCTCCAGAACTGCACACAGTACTCCAGATGGGGTCTAAGGAGAGCAGAGTAAATGGGCAGAATCCCCTCCCTTGCCCTGCTACCCACACTGCTCTTGACACAGCCCAGGACTTGGTTGCTGTCTGGGCTGCCCTCACACTCCAGGCTCCTGTTGAGCTTTTCAGCAACCCAGACCCCCAGGTCCTTTTCCTCAGGGCTGCTCTCAGCCATTCAGCACCCAGCCTGGAGTTGTGCTTGGGATTGTGCCTACCCAGGAGCAGGACCTTACACTTGGCCTTGTTGAATTTCATGAGGTTGGCCTGGGCACAGCTCTGGAGCCTGTCCAGGTCCCTCTGGATGAATCCCTGCCCTTTAGCAAGTTGACCGTGCCACACAGCTTGGTGTCATCTGCAAACTTGCTGAGGGTGCACTGATTCCTCTGTCCATGTCACTGACAAAGATGTTAAACAGCACTGCTGTATTTTTGGATCATCCGGATTTGTTAGCAAAAGCTACTCAGAAAATTAATTGGAGTATATATAAACTAAAGTTAGAGCATTTGGGGGTATGTAGTTTGCCGAGCTTTGAGCAGTTTTTTCAAGGAACCAAATGAAATCTGAGACAAACTGGTTATGTGTAGTGAATACAGGCTCCCTTGATGTCGTGTGTGATGTATCAGGTGGAATCAGAGTGAGCAAAGAGCAAAATTCTTGGAGCAGGTATTCATGCTTTCTTGAGGCATGATTTTTTTAAATACAAGAATAAAAAATGGAAGGATATGAGGAGTCTTGTTGCTTAATACTTTGGTTTAATACTCTAGTTGTGATTGCTGCTCTTCTGGAATGTAAAGCTTGAATAAAATGGATTATATTATCCCGTATGACCTTGTGGCAACTGCCAACATTCCAAGCCTAAAATAAGGAGATTTTTTTTGTTGCTGTTGTTGCCTTTATTTGAACCTTCAGTCTTCCTGTTTATATAAAAAAAAAAAAATAAATAAAAAGAAAAAGAAAAAAGACAAAAAAGTCTCCTAAGGAATAAACCATTCATTGGATTTGTCTTTAAGCAGATATTGGTGATTTTACTGGTATGTGTGTGGTGATCTTTGAGTTAAGGAGGATAAAAAGTAATTAAAACACAGGTTTCTTGTCACAGTTCCAAGTCTTGCAGATAGAGAAGTCTTCACATCATGTCTTCCAGTTTCCATACTAACATTACATTTTCCCAGAGCTGGAAATCTAAACACTGAGGACAATTTTGTGGCTGACCACTCAGTGTATGCAACAGCAGTGTCTGCCACAAAGCTCTCACTTCCCCAGACAGGAGCTGGTAATTGCGCAGCCTGTTAAATATTTGAGTCTGAACTGGCAGTCCCAAGTTTTCATGGTGACTTTGGTATCAGGTGACCAAACTGACTGCTTGTGAAAATGGCTGTTTGATGCAGACAACCTGATGTGGTGTAAAGAATTATTAGTGGGTTTTGCAAATGAGCTGAATCCTTTCTGAGACTTGGAAATCACATTCGACATCCTTTCAGGGTGTAGTAAGGAAAAAAAACCCACCCTCAATTTAACAGGGTTGTCTGTAGTTGTTGCTTGCAGAGCACAGGATGGCAAATGATGGAAATCTTCATAGCTTTTCAGTTCCTAGATACCAGATTTGCTGTGAAACCAGTATCTGAGGGCTGACAGGATGCAGTGTTCCCACTAATGGGTAGCCAATAATGGCACTAGGATTAGCTGTGTTTCCCAGCTTCTGGGAATGGTATTTGTAAAACCAAATTGGAGTAGGGTTTGTCCCAGGCTGAATTCGCAGCCATGGATACATCAATAAACAGTTGTGAGCATGCTCCTATGCATCTAAGTAAAGTGTTATTCTGTGGATTGCTACTCTGGAATACATCTTGGACCATGGGATGTGGTAAGCAGCAGAGCTTTGCAGATGTAACCAAGTGTCTGCATGATCTTATTGTGATTTAGTTTGAACTAAATCTTAAGAAAGTTACTTAGTCTGCTGGTTGAGAGAGGTGATCCTGCCCCTTTGCTCTGGTGACACCTCACTTGCAGTGCTGTGTCCAGCTATGGGACCCCCAACACAAGTGAGACATGCACATGCTGGAGAGAGTCTAAAGGAGGCCACAAAGATAATCAGAATGCTGGAGCACCTCTGCTCAGAGATTCGGGGCTGTTCAGTGTGCAGAAGAGAAGGCTCTAGGAAGACCTTAGAACTGCATTTGAATATGTGAGGGGGACCTACAGGAAGGTTGAGGGGGGAACTATTCAGAAGGCCCTGTGGGGATAGGATGAGGGCAATGCTTTGAAACTGGAGCAAGGTAGATTTCGGTTGGACATCACCACCCTCATTGCACAGAACTTCCTCTTCAAGTGCTGGAACAGGTTGCCCAGGGATGTGTTTGAGGCCTTGTCCCTGAAGACATTCACGATCAGACTGGATGTGAACCTGGGCGGCTTGATGTAGTTGGAGGTGTCCCTGCTGACTGCAGGGAGGTCGCACAAGCTGACCTTTCCAACCCAAAGCAATCTGTGAACCTGTCTGAAATACTGAATGTGAACATATCTGAGAGATTTTCTTTGGACTCAGCTAAACTACCTTCTATGGAAGTCATATCGCTTGACAGGAAAGAATTTTGAACCTTTTTGCTAGCCTTGAGTTATTGATTGGTAGACTTTTAATGCCTTTTGTTGGCACTAAAGCAGCCAAGCAGAATTGCAGCTGCAGTCCTGCTAAACCCCAGCGTTGCTGTGTGATCCTGTCAGCCTGTTGAAGCCAATCCTCACTCAGAACTTGGCCTTAGGGAAGCTTCTGCTGCGCATGTTAAGTGACTTTGCAGTTTAGGAGGAATGATGGTTTCAACCTTCAGCATTCCCATCAGATTTGTTTGATATATTTTTTTGAGTGCACTATTTCCAGAGAAACCAGGAAACTTGTAATTAACACAGCAGTTAACAGAACCAAACTGGCAACGAATTTAAATGCACTTGATAGGAATCTTTTTGTTCTATTGCAGCTTATCTGCACATCTGTCAGGTTCTAGTTTTGCAAGAAGTTTAAAGGATCAGCTCTACAACTGAAAGCAGTCTACTCTGTTTGCTCTTTTGACCTTTTCTGCTGAGAAAAATATACAACTTTATAGATAATTTGTGTTAAAGAATAACATTCACTCTTTTTGGATTAGTATGTATTATTTTTCTTATGAAATTTCTTTAAAATATTTCTCCCCTTCATAAAGCACAGATAGAAAGATGTTTTCAGATATTTTGGGAATAGAGAAGTGTGGTGGAAATACTTTCTTAGGTAAGAGCTTGAGATTAAATAGGAGGATAATGAAGTGTGGTAATACCCAAAATATTTCTGATTTCAGAAGTATTTTGAAATGGGGAGAAAGTTGTTAAATGCTTTTGGGCTTTTCTGGAAAGAGTCTGCCATTGCATAATGATTAGGAAGTGCTAATGTCAAGTCCTTGCCAAAAAGACTGATGAGTCTGTATTATCATTATGGGATGAGTGGAAGGTCTGGTTTGCCTGAGCCCTTTTGAATAGGGGCATCTTGAAAGATTTTATGGAAATAGAAAAGGGAGAATTTACTTCAAGCAGTTTTTTTTTACTTTGAAGGCTGGAGTAAGAGAAACATAAAGGGAGTGTCAAAGGCAAAGCTTGTACACAGGGAATATATTAAAAGTTTCCAAAGAGGCTGGACAGATTTCTTGCTGTGGAGAACCAGAAACTGGAAAGGGAATGAAGAGGAGCACTGATGGAGACTGGGTTAGAGGTAGGAAAGGAAGGTGGCTTTGGGAACAGGAGTGACCATGTTGCCAACTGCAGGTTTTGACAAAAGGCTGTGAGGAGACCTATTCTAGGAGCTTAAGAGCTTTTGAAAGCAGCCCTAGCAAAGGTGATGACTTACACTTTTTTGTCATTTTTTCCAAACATTTCATAGCCTTTGTGTCCAAACAGTGCATATGGAGGTGTTTGCAGCAAGCAATGAGAACACAGTTAGATAATCTAGGAATGAGCAGGAATAATTGTATCTTTTTTCACCCTAAATTTTGATACACTAATCTTACAAATCCATGTTAGTCATGATAAAAACTTAAAAGATAAGCTTGATTTTGTTCAGATTTTTTGCTTCTAAAATTTAAGACATTGCTGTAAAGTGTAGCTTACTGCTTCTTCTTGGCAGTTCAAATGAAGAATTGGAAAGGAAGGAGATGGAGGGGTGGAGTAAGATAACAAAAACTAAACCAGATTTAGATTCAGCTTTATTTGGATACTCCAAAATGCTTGTGAAATAAGCCTGCAGTAATCCCAACAGCATATTTACCAATTTCCGAACTTCTCCATCCCAAATGAACAATTATTACAACAAGCTGGAATATTTATTTTTCAAATAATAGGGGTTATTGATGGGTATTTCTTCCATTTTCTTCTTTGTTTCTAAAAGTATATCTTCACAATCTGTTTCCTTCTTGTTATTCTTACAAATCTGGATTGTCTATCTCCCACTCAGCTTCAAGATCATTCTGGGACAAACCAGCAACAGAAGCCAGCCTGTGGAAAATAAATATAGCCAACTGGAAATGTAGCTATGGTTAGGGAAATGTGCTCAGAAAAAAAAAAAAAAAACTAAGCATCTTAACACTTTAAAATATCTGTAGGATGCTGAAGTTTTGATTTTAATATAGCTTATGGTTTCCACAAGAATGTCCTCTGTTCTGGTTCTTGATAAGACCAATACTAAGGGCACCAAAGAGCTGCTGCTTCCTACCAATGAATTGACATCATTTAACAGAACAACACAAAGCATTGTCATAGCAACCAGTCTGCTAAAACGGTGCTGCTGAATTGATCTGATGAGAACTGTCATCTGAGGAAGTGAAGATCCTATTGTAGTTTTTGGCAGCTGAAATTGAGAGCCTGGAGAATGCGAAGCTTGGGCAAATTTGTAGTATTTGGAACGAGTGCCTGGCACTGCCAGTGGCTGTTTCTCTGGCTTAGAGGAGTGCTCTCGTTCTCCAGCTCTTTTCAGCTCTTCTGGCTGGGGAGTGGTTCAGCAAACCCTGCACTGAAGGGCTTGCATAAGTTCTTGTTTCCCTTAGAGTAGGCTTCTGATAGAAGTTTTTCTTCTGTTACTGTACAGCTCAAGTCTTGAACT
>VWYK01000376.1:8927-80443 GCA_013399775.1 Semnornis frantzii | reverse complement strand
CGGCCCTCGCCGCGCTTACACTCTGGCCCTGACACCCGGCGGTGCTGCGGTAAGGCAGGGCCGCCGGCGGCACCATGAGCACCGGCATGCGGTACAAGAGCAAGCTGGGCAACCCAGGTGAGGCGGCGGGGGCGTGCGGGCGCCCCTCCCCGGCCCGCCGCATCCCTCACGCCTCACTCTCTCTTCTTTTCTCTTCCCGCTGCTTGCTCCCTCCGCGGGCATCCCGCCCTCGCCGACCCGCCTTGCAGAGGAAAAGCAGGTAGGTGGGCTGCCGCTCCCCCGCCGCGCTCGGCTCTCCGGAACCGGCTGTGGCCCAGCCCTCGCCTAGCGGCGAGGGGTCTCCCGGGGCTCTCCTATAGTGATGCGGCTGTGGCTGGCGCGCTGCTACCTGGGCAGAGTGGCGTTTCGGCCGGGGCTCGACGTGCTGGCCCTTCCCTGTCTGGATTCAGCCGCGAAATAGGCGGTTTGCCGGCCTCATCTCCCTGAGCTTTGGGTTGGGTTCCGCTTTTTTTTTTTTTTTTTTTTTCTCCGTGCTTTTGGGCGTGTCGGGTAGAGCTGGATGGAGAAAGGAAGAGCAGGGACTGGCAAAGGCTTTTCAGTATTGGGAGCACGTCTGTCCATCGCGCCCTGCCCTCCGCAGCACAGATGCGCAGGCACAGCCTCGATCCTGCCAGTCGCCGCTCCTTGCTGGTGTGGCAGATCACCGCCTTGCATGCGACCAGGACCTGGGCGTCAGGGAACATCTGTTCTGCTTTGCAAAGCAAATAGCTGTTTGAAGACATGCCTTTGACTCCCAGAAAGGAGATGGGGGGCTGTGGTGCAATCGGATGACATGGATGAGGCTTTTTTCTTCTTCACTATTTGGTATTTAGAGGGATCTCAGGTGTTTGACAGGAAGAAGGATCCTTCTCTGCTGAGCTTGAATGCCTAGGTAGGGGTTTATCAGCAATCCCGCGTGCCCCTTAGCAGCCATCGTCATATAGGCAATATCTGCTGTGCATGGAAGACTTTCTCTGTCTCATAAAGGCGAGGATGGAGACAATGGTTAATAAAACAAAGCAGTGCAGTCAGTCTCTGCAGCGGGAAGAAGTCCACCCATTCCCAGCTTGGCTTGCACTTGCCTTGCTCCAGTCTTTCTCTGAGGCTTTAATTCCACATGGAGCAAACACTGTAACTATTGAAACAGTGACACTGCACGAGGTGCTGTTTCTCTATACAATGCTGACTTGGACACTGTGAAAAGACACCTGTGCATTTTTTTGTGAGCTGTTGATTGTAGTGGAACAGAGTGAATCAGAAGTAACAGCTACTTAGAGTTGTGCTAGAATTTTGTAGTTTATTTTTTACTATTGCTGTTAATTCTTGTTTTATTTCTGGAGGGAACCAATCCAGAAGATCTTCTGAAATTGCAGAAGATTTGGTGTGAGCTGTGAACTGGAGAGGAGCTTTGTGACCTCTGAAAACCATGCTGTGGTTTAGTTAATTTGCTTTCAAATAAAGAGGGAAGGAGGTTATATATAAGGCTCCTTTTTGCTCGGTCCTTAGGGGAAGAATCGAGGTAGAGATCAGAGTAGTCTGTTGTAAATATAATAATATAATTCTTGAAGGCCATTATCACACTGCATAGGCAAGAACACTGCCTATGCAGTGTGACACTGTCACACTGGAGCGTGTACCACAGTGAATTTTGTCTACAGGAGAGTGCAGTGTTCTGCTGGGACAAAGGAATTCTTTCCTCAAGTGCCCAGGTGTGTGCATGGAACCACCTGTCTTGTGCTGAGTGTGGAGAGTCTTGCATGACAGAGCACAGTTCATTATGAATTTGTGCCAGCCCCGTTACTTGTGGATGGTGGAAGGAAACCAAGCTGTGAATAGAAAGCAATCTGTTAAAACTGAAGTCAATGTACAAAACCACAACTTATCTTTATTTAGCATCCTTTGTGAGTAGGAATTTTCTTCCTTTGCTGCCTTGTTCCAATCCACTCACATCTGACAAGAGGTACCAATTTAAGTGTTTATTAAAGCTGTGATCTTTGCCTGAACCAATTTCTACAAATTTATTAAAATACCTTTTTTTTTTTTTTTAATAAATAGCTAGGAAATTAAGCAAACTTCTGAGAGGCCAGTACAATATGCTGCATTTAAGTAGGGTAACCTTTAATAAAATCTTAGTAATGATGACTTCATGAGTGAAAAAAAAAAAAAGGGAATAATATGGTGTCACACAATGTGTATTCCTTTGTAGTGTAGTCAGAGCTGATGCATTGTGAGGTTCCAGTCGACCCTGAATTGTAGCTTGGATCCCTAATTGCTACCATTTATGAAGAAAAAATGATGGTAAATTTTCCATCTCACTGATTTCCAAGGAATAATCTCTCATTCGGTGTATTAAGCACTGAGCACATGTGCTGCTGAAGTCAGTGGGGGCTTGATACTGGTCTCTTCTGCATCCTGTTTTCCAAGGGGAAAGTTTGTGGTTTAAGACTCAGGACTGCAGGGGAATTAGTTTCTGTTCTGAAGCTCTGCAGCGCTCTGGTGACACCAAACTCCTTAGTCTCTGTAGCTCAGTTCAGCACCTCTCCAGGCTTCTCCAGGAATTTATACACCACTGAAGCGCTGAGAGGGATTCTGGTGGTGAAGCAATAGCTAATGTCCCCCATGAAGAAGAGCAGGCCTCATATAAGGGAAACCTCAAGTGTTGGCTTGAGAACCAAACAGGGCAAGTGAGTGGGTGGACACTCTGCAAAAGCTGGAGGTGTTGCTGTGGGAGGAGTACAGGTGAAACCTCTCAAATACCTAGTCAGACTGGAGTGTCCTGGCACACTCTTGCGGAACATGCCTGCTAGCTTCTATTTGTTTGGGGTGTTATTTTGACCTGTCTCTGAAGCTGGATTCTGCTCATTCAGGCACCTATCTCTAATGTTCTTTGAAGTCATTGTTTCTTTTTAAATCAGGAGGATGGGAACCTCTCCTTCCCAAGCTGATTTCTCCCCACCCCATCTACTTGCAAGGTTGGTTGGGTGTGGGAGCAGAGACTATCTGGTGGATCCAGTTCTTTCAGTGGGTTTGAAATTACAGGGCTGTGCCTTTTGCGTTCAGCTTGGTCCCTTTTTTCTACTTCAGCATATTTCAAAGTGGTCTGCATATAGGTAAAAATATATGTGGGGGTCAGAGAGAAGATGCTGTGCAGTAGGTAGTTGGACTGGAGGAATGGTTTCAGTGCAAGCACTGAGAACTTGTTTTGTTGGTTTCATGTTTCCATTGTTGGCAATCTCAGGTTTATATCTTAAAAATTTATATCCCAGCTGCTTTGCTTTTTTTCGTTGGAAAAATAAAAATAGAGAAAGTTCCATCATTCTTGGAACAGTAGCTACTACAACAGCAGAGATGTCTTCTATCTAAAATGGCAACTGTGCCAAGACAGAGCATCATTTTAAAGTTAGTCTTCATTCCTAGCCTCACCCACCAGAGGACACTGGCTGATGGAAGTCTCCCAGTTCCTTGTGACTGAATGCTGAACTGCCTTCTCTCGATTGTGCTTATGGAGAGAGGAGCTCAGGTGAGCTTAGAAAGAAGTGTACCCCCTGAAAAAGAGACGCTCTGCATAGTGCAGAGGTACCCAAGATACTTGTAGGTAACGCCCTTGACACACTGAGGACAGCTCTGGTGGAGTCAGCCACTGATAGCAAAGAGCAGATTCAGAGGAGGGAGGAGTGGTGATTCCTGTGTCTCGAGCTGGTTGGTGATGACCTTAAAGTGACCCTCAGTTTCTGTGTATATACCTATGTGGCAAAATATTATTAGCTGAGTTCTATGGAATACACAATGAGAAGTATCAGGCTCGAGGTGAGTTCTCTTGTATAGCAACTGTACAACAATGACCAGAAGCAGATCTTGAGACTGAGGGAGCTGGGGCTCTTTAGCTTGGAGAAGAGGAGACTGAGGTGTGACCTCATTCACATTTATAAAGATGTAAAGGGTGAGTGCCAAGAGGAAATTTTTCACTGTGAGGATGCCAGAACACTGGAACAGGCTGACCAAGGGGATTGTGGAGTTTCCCTCTCTGAAGATATTCAAAACCCACCTGGATGCATTCTTGTGTGATCTGCTCTAGGTGATCCTGCTTGGCAGGGGGGTTGGATTGGGTGAGCTTTCGAGGTCGCTTCCAGCCCCCGACATTCTGTGATTCTATGATTAGAGAGCTCCTTCAAAGTCTGGAGGATTCCTAACTGTGCTATGTTTGTGGCATTGTCATCTTCCACCTAAGTGGCTTTTTTAACAGTGGTTCTTGTGGCTAGAGGAAAGTTCTGTGTGCTTGTGCAGGAAGGCATGGGAGCTGGAAGACCAGCAGAGCACCACTGACCTTTTTCATTTTCTCAGATTTAAAACAGTTGTTTTCTAGTTTTGATTCTCTTGAGTCATTGGGAGTGGCAGTATGGGTCTGTGTTCCTAGGCTGTCTGTCATGCTCTGTATCAGTGCAGGCTAGATGGTTGTGGTTCTCGTGCTTAGAGAAAGCAGAGTGGTGTTTGCAGCTGATGAGTAGATATTTCACCACAACTGGATAGTCTCTCATTGTATCATAAATTGCCCGGAGTGAGGCTGTTTCTGTTTGACTTCCCATCTTAATGTCTCTTCCAACCTCTCTGTTTTCCAATCCTGGTTTTGAATCCTGGCTACCAAGATGTGTGCCGGAAAGGGAGTAGCAAATTAGTCACAGAATCTGGAGGTAAATACTGGAAACACTTTTAAAGCAGCACATCTCTGCTCCGTTGTTTGTTTTTTGTTTTTTTTTTTTATGTCTCAGTGTATCTTGGCCAGACATAGCACGGGAGCTCTTACTTTTCTGTAAAAAGCCTTATGTTCATTAATTTGTTTTGGCCCATTTCAAAAGACAACATTGGTCCTTTGCCCTCCAAACTGGGCAAAGAATCAGTGCTCGGAACAGTGTGTCTGGAGCAGGGTGGGACTGCAGCAGGTCAGAGGGTTCAGCCCTGCCTGTCGTTCCGCTGTGCATCTGTCTAAACAGTCCTACTGCAGGAGGCCTCTGTGTTGCACAGATGGGCTGTTCTGGTCTGGGGTGGGAAGTCCATCTTGGGCACTTTTTTCTTGTGGGCTTTTCCCCTTCTTTTTCTGCTTAGTTTCTTGAAAAAGGGCACTAAAAAGAGGTGTGCACATGGACTGCATGGTGAAACAGGACTACTGGGTATCTGGACACAGAACCTGCCTCCTGCTGCTGCTGGTGTCTGTCTTCAATTATTTATGCGCCAGATGGATGAAATGGTTGTTAGTGCAGGGCAGGGTAGAGGTTCGGCCCTTTCAGTGCAAGTGGCAAACTGCAGTTTATGAAAAGAACTGTTTCCTGCACAGGGGTTTTTGTCTCTTTAATTTCCATGAACTGCTTAGCCACTTGTGTGTGAGTCCAGAACTCTGCTGCTCTCATCCGAATTGCACAGGACTAGTTTGGGCACGTTAGCCAGATGTGTAAGTGTGACAGATGTTGCAGCTTCATCCTTGCTGATGCTTATAAAGTAGGAGCAACACTCATTTAACTCCAGGAGAGGCTTGCGACACTGGCTCAGCTGCGGGGGCGTTGCAAAAGGCAGCTCACAACTGCAAAGGTAAAAAATTTGCTGCCATGAAGGAGAAATGCAGTCCCTGGACACTTTGGAGACTAAAAGTCAAGGAACCTCTTAAAACTGTTTAGCACCATCAAAAATGATACTGACTTCACACTGATACCATTCTTCATTTGATTTTTATGGCAGTAAATCTGACAGTTCCCTGCTAATGCTAAGGAAAGGCAAGTCCTCCACAGCTGGTGGAGTTCAGTATCTTCTAGAGCCCGCACTTCCCACCCCCAGATTCAGTCCAAATTACTGTTCATTATATACCAAACAATATGGACAATCTAGCAGAGATTCTGCCTCCGGCTAGCTGACTGCTTGCTGTGCAAGGGTAGGTTGGGTCTCTGCTGCTTACCTTTCCATCTTTGCCAAATTAGTTTTAAATGCTCAATCCAAGAGGTTTCCCTAGCAGTTCTGGGACACTCCATTGCCCACAGTGGTGGCTCCTGCTACCATGCTGCAGCTACTGCTCTTACATGCTGAAACAAAGCCTGGAGAGCTCTGCTTCATCTTTAATACTTCAAGCACTTCTTGTTGAAGTATCTCTTAGCTAAGCCAAGAGGGCTCCTCTCCTTTTGTTTCTTTTCCAGTTCAAGTAGCTTGACTGGAGGGCATCTTTGCTCACCTGTAAAGCTTTCTTGCCTCTCCAACACTTAAGACTTTGTCCCCTTCTTGCCAAAGGCAGAGATTTCCCAGAGACAGTGAAACCACACAGAATAATCCTCATGAAAGAAACATGTGGCATGTCTGAAACATTGAGTGACTCAGATTTTTGTATGCAAGTTGTTTCATGGCATACTGGAATAATTCCTATATGAGCTGGATTTTGTCTGTGTGTGTGTCTCTACCATGTGGTTAGCCTCCAAGCACAGGAGAAAAATAACTGCTGTTAGATGTTCTTTTTCTCTCAGAGGATTATCCTGGGAGCTGTGAAGAGGTTTTCAGTCATCTTGTTCCCACAAGAGCATTCAGGAGCTGAATTCATGTGTGATGCACCAGAAAAGCTGGGATCAGACCCCAGAACATGTGTTCCTTATTAATGTGTGTGCTGCTGTTCACCACTTAGTATCTCAGAAATTTGGGTTACCATGAACAGGGGAAGGTGGCACTGGGTATGCAGTGCTACCCAAGATACTGGGCTACGAGACTGAGATCTTCTGGCATTCCTGACTTCAGAGTCCTTTCTGGTATGAGAGATTCTCTTTCTTGTATTTCCAGTGCATTAATTGCAATCTATTACACCCTGCTAGCACTCAGCTCTAGACTGCCGTGCCTTCCCTCAGTCTGCCACTCCCAGCCCCTGTCCATGTGGCTGTTATGCCAGCAGTGTCATGGCAGCCACGTGCTGGAGATGGCTGAGAGAAGGACGACTGCAGGGACTAGCTTGCTGATGAGGAAAGCTTGATTAAGTGTTGGCCAGGAGCTGAAGAGGAGGTGAAATCATGCACAGGCATCTGCAAGGGTGCAGTGCGAATAAAGGGAGGAGAATTGTTTAGTTTCTGGCTTTAGTACCACTGCCTACTCCTGAAGTCAAAGTAGTCAACCCTGCAGGGCAGCACATAGCAAGGATACTCAAGATGTCACAAACCTCCTGGATATCCTCCTGGATAAAGCCTTCAGATTGCACCAGCCATGCAGTGAGGGCTAGGGGAGGCTCAGGTCAAACGCTCAGCAGTGCAGCGTGCTGGAGGATCTCAACTAGCTCAGGAATCTGGGGGCTCTCAGCCAGCACGCATCTAAATCAGTTGGAATGGGAAACTGTTAACTGAACAGGTTTCACTCAGGTCTTAAATTTGGGCTTTTTTTTTTTTTTTCTGCACAGCTGACAGCAGTAAGCACTGGTGTCAGGACAGAAGTGCTCATCCTGAAGCTGGCTGTTGGGGAGAGAAGGCGCTGTACAGTGGCTGACCTGTTCCTGTCCCTGTATGCCACAACATTGACCGCTGTGGGACTGCTCAGAGACAAGGAGCAGGAGAGCCAAGGTCCTTCCCTTGCCAGCTTTGTTCAACTCAGCTTTTTGCTCTTCCTGGGAACTTTGGGAGTGCCCTGTTTATCATGAAGCTTGTTATCAAGGGTGTCCAGGGTGTGTGTATGGAACTGGAATGGTCTTTCTCTGCCTGACCCTGCCCGGGAGGCTGGTGCTGTTCTCCCAGAATGACTCCTGGCAGGGGAACAGGGAGCTAGGAGTGCAGGATGAGCAAATAAACTCCAGGGTTATGAGTGCTAGCTCCTGGGAGCCGGCCATGGAGAGCAAGCCCATCCCACTGACCTATGGACATTCTCAGCGCAGAAGCAAGGGAGGGGGGAAAAAAATCCACACAGCTTGTGGGAAAAGAAGCTCCATGGGCTTTGCATCTTCCTTGTGCCTTCTGTGAGGCAAAGCCTGTGGTGGTACAGATAAGTTTTGGGCTCTAGCAACTACGTTTCATTTTTTCATTGCAGACCCCTGGTGTTTGGAGCTGTGAACATACAGGAGAGCACAAGCCAGACTTTCTGCTGCTTTAGTTTGTATTGCAGTTATTTTTAAGATCACTTCTCAAGCAAGTCACTTCACTTGCAACCTTTTGAGTGTCTCCTGGCTATTTCCTCAGTGTGGGAACTCTTCTAATCCTGCCTGCTGCACTGAGCTCATTGTTGCTGTGATATGTACGCATGTGAAGTCTCCTTAGATCCTGCAGTCTTACATCCACTTTTATTTTCAAATAAATTACATACTAGGTTAATTATATATTCAGGTGGAATATGAATCACAAATACATCTGCTCTCTGCTTGCCCCACATATGTGGTCCCCTTGGCTTGTTTTGAGTTTAAAGCTCTCCTGAGCGTCTGCACTGGGTATTAAGTGATATCAAGTCCTGGAAATGTAGATAACCAGAACTGGAAATGCCCATCCAGGCCAGTAGTAATTTTCCTCTGCTCAAGGCCTGCCATAAAAAACGTCATTCAGGTTTATGGCTTTTAGAATCCTATAAATTCTCAGAGGTTCCTGCTGCTCGGAGGAGCTGGTGCCAGCTGGGATCAGACAGTAATGGAATAAGTATCACAGCTTTCAGGAGCTGTGGTCTGTTTTGTAGGCAGTGGGCTGAATCAAAGCAGTGGGGGTTAAACCTCTAGTGATGTGGTGGGCCTGCAGCAAAGGGTCGCTGCTATGTGTCATCAGGACACCACAAGAGATGCTGTTTGAGATAATCTCTCATATCCCACTGCTTGTGCTTACCGTCCCGACTCCAAAGGTGCTTTCTGCAACACAGCTGGAACAGTGCCCTGGAGCTGGAGCTTGCAGCAGGGCAGCTGCTGGTGTCTCATTCTCAAGATTAGCACCTTTATTGTGCTTGCTTCAGAGTGCTCTCCTCCCTGTGAAAGGAGCCCTTGGCAGTCTGTATTTACTGGGAAAGTGGCTGTCAGAGGACAGTTATTTAGCAGAACTTGGTACTTTTTACTGGGCTGTTAAACCAGGCACATGCTTGGGGAAGACTCTAGGTCCACAGAGCAGCCCAGCACTCTGGATCTGCTCTAGTCTGCAGGCAGCTCTGGGGCTGACACTTGAGAAGCTCAGATCAGGCCCATGGAACTGACCAGGTCAGAGGCATGTTTTCTGTGTGCATTCCAGTATCGTCACATCCAGCCGCTAGGGATCCTCCTAACCATCACCATGCAGCAGGTGTGTGTCCTCTTGTCACTTGGATAGGCCTCATCTGCCCTGCCACACTTAGCTCACCAGCTTCATGGCATTCAGCTTCACAACAGTTTAAATAAACCAGAGCCACTGGATGGAGCCCAGCGTTGCTCTTCCTCAGTGTCAACTCTGTTTGGCCTGCTGATCCTGGAACAGAGGCTGCATGCCATCTCCTAGCTGTGTGATGGCATTATTTTCATCAGCTCTCATTAATGCCAGTGAAAGCCTTTCTGTCTGAGGTGGTTGGGCTGGTCCTTAGCAGCTGCTCAGAGGTTCCAGCCAGTGCCAGGCATTTTACTGCCTCGTTTGAATGGCCAATGTCATCTGATGCTCTCCCTGCTCCTCTCGTGGTGGCACTGTCATGGGCAGGTGTTGGGCAATAGCAGAATTGTTCTCTTGGTAAACAAGTGATGGTGTTACTGGAGCTGCCTGTCATGTAGCAGCAGTGCAGTGTGTGTGTGGGGCTGCTAACGAGGATACCTTGGGGCTCCTTAGTCTGGAAGCCTGACAAACCATCTTGTGTTCCTATGCACTTGGATGTGTTTGGTACTGAAGTGTGGCCCTGCAAGTAGAGCCCACAGGAGGGATGTGTGCTTTTGGAGGACTCAGATCTCATCTATCATGACATCAATGACAGTAGATGTCCAGGAAATGTCTGCATGAGACCCCTGCTCTTGTTCCTGTGTATGGCCAAGGCCTGAGCTAATTTGTGACCTCAGTGAATCTGTGTGTATTTGGCACCTAGAGTGCCTGCCTTATGGGTTTAGGGCATTTCCTTCATGACAAATAACTACTTTTCATCCTTATTTTTCAAAAATTAAAATAATTAGGGCATCCACCCACCTCTTGGCTGGCATGCTGCAGTAATAGGCCAGCATGTGTTTTTTTCCAACAGAGGAAAACAGATCCTGCTTTGTGTTTATAAGGCAATGGCTTATAATGAGCTTTATGGCAGAGTTACATCATGAAGGAGTCCCATCAATGTGTCTTAAAGCTGAGCCATGAATTAGGCCTGATCTGTTCATGTACAGTGGGAGGTGTGCAGGCTAGGGAACAAGTTCCCTCTGGACATAAAACCAGACCTCCTCTGTCCTTGCATTCTCTATCCTTCCTCTGTCCTCAGCATTGGAGATTAGAAATCCTCACGTTACAGATTTTTTTCCCCCCTTCTTACCCCCTTGGGACTGGAGACAAGAAAGAAAAGAACATGACTTCATGTAGTCTGAGGGCACATGCGGCTACTCTAAGCAGCAGGGACAGCCACTTTGGAGACAGAACTATTGTCTGTGGGTTAAGCTGGGTTTTAGGAGGTTGTGGACTCAGTCTGCTGAGTCTGGCCAGTACCATGTCACATTTAGCATGTCTGTGATGGGGTGGCATGTTATGACAGGCCTTCAAGGGACAGCGGGATTAGATTCCACAGCAAAACAGGACTAGAGAATAAATCCCAAGAGGTTGCTGTTGGCCTTGCAGACCAGGCTGGCAGTTCCCCCAAACCCCTCTCCATTCTGTATGTGATATTGGTTCTGGGAGTTGCTTGGAGATTTGCTGGATATCCTTGGATTTTTAAAAAAAAATATAAAGACAACCTCATGCTGTACTGCAGATCCCAAGAGCTGTTCATGGCTATCTGATCTGATTTTGCACCCTGTTCTTCTTAAAGGACTGTGAATGACAAAGTTACTCTTGGCCTGCTGTGGCTGTCACTGGAACTTAGCACTGCCTCCGCTAACCTATTGACTGAGCCAAGTGCTCCTTGTCCTGTCTCAGTCTTCTGTCTTACCTGTGTGGCTGTTTTCACTTCCTCTGGCTTGCCTCCTAGAAATTCACTGTCTAGCAAATGCAATCTTTCCACTCCATTGCTTCCAAGTTCTATCTAACACTGAGCATTGCTGTGCCTTGTGTATCCAGCAACCACAGAGTTTACAGTCAAATGACTTTCCGTCTTGTCTGATATCCTCTTTACTCCACTTTTGTTGCTCTGACTTCCAGAAATCCATTACAGTCATTTCAAAGGTGACATTTTCATGAACTCTGCTTTTCCAGTGCTTTCTATGTTAACATCTCTGATCTTGCATCTTGTGCACTTCACAGTGTTTGTTATTTTCAGGTGGAGGCCAGAAAGAAAGGGATCAAATAAGCAATACCACTGAAAAAATCTACAAGTTTACCATTATCTGTTGCTTTAGGTCAGGGCTGTATTAATAAGTCATTGTTAGCAGTTTGCTACAGGGCAAGAAGAGATGAATTGGTGACTGATAGGATAATCTTTATAGTGGAAATCAAAACTGAAATGGAAGCAAGCCCAGTGTCACAGCTGTGTTATCTCCAAAGGACAGATATTTTGAGTGTGATTGGGCTGGATCCTTCTGTGGGTCACTAACCTTTCATGATTGCTGTGCTGGTTTGAGCTAATTGGAATATTTTTTAATAGAGAAAATTATACTGTAGGCTGTGAAGGTAAAAAAACCATGGTGATGTCTACTTCACTCAGAGGCTTGCTGCGATGTTTAGGTATAGGAAACCATAACAAAGAAGATAAGAGTCTCTCGAGCTGGCAGTCTGGGTCACGAGGGACTTTCTTGCTTACTGGCTGGCTTGCTGCTTGGGTCTTGGGCTAGCAGCTCTGGCTTCTCCTCTCTGTTGAATAACTCCACTAACCACTTTTCTTCTAATCCTCCCCAGCCGATCCTCCTTGTGCGTAAGCCAAACCTTGGGGTAAGGTGTGGGAGTGGGGAGAAGGTGGAAGGGTGGTTGGGAGCCCCTCCTGGGGTCTCTGATTTCTGGGAGGGGAGTTGTGTGTCTGTATTACCTTAAACTTGTATATTTCTGTAAATATTCCTGTATATACTGTATATATTTGCTTGTATATTGTGCTGAACTGTAAATATAGCTTCATCTCTTAACTTCCAGTCCGGCTGAGATCTAGTCTGGGTCATTTTAAAGTGTGGGGGGGCGGGGAACTCCCAAACCGTCACAATTGCTTTCTCACTAAGTTTTTCAGGGGAGAGTTAAGGTGGAAAGGATTTTTAGGAGGAGTGGGGCAATATGATTTAGAATGTGTTCTTTAATGACCCCCTGCAGAGTTTAGGGCTTTGGTCTCTGTCTCCTGCAAAATGTGAGCAGCCTTGCCACTGTTCTCCCCCCACCATCGCTCTAGCTGATTGAAACTGCTGTGTATCAAGAACTCTTGCCATCTCCCATAAGCAGGCTGCTGCAGAGGAATTTACACACCTGGTGCCAGGCTTAGAGTTGCCTTTCATGTGCTGTGGTCCATGGATTAAGTCCAGGAAAAGGGTTGATGAAGAAAAATACTGCAGGAGGTAGGTGCCAGGCTGCTCTGAATAGCCCTTTCATCTTTGTCTCAAAAAATTAGTAAGAGCTGTAACTCTGTGAAAATGGCTTTGAAAGTATCACAGCTGTGCTCAGGAATGATAGACCCTGCTTGTATGCTTCTGATTGCAAGCCCTTCAGGGCTGGGATGGCCTTGGTGTCCCAGTTCAGCACCTTGCACATGGGCATGCGCTCTCTAGGAGCGTGTAGCGGATTCAGTCCGTTCCTTGGATGACAGATCCAGGGCTGACAAGATAGGCAGTGCTTTGCCCAGAGGCAGGGTGCTTCTGCATCCCATGTGCCTATCTCTGCTTCACCTAGACTTCACAGCATGAAAAACTCACATAGCAAAGCCTATTAAAGTTCTCTTACCTTTTGTACTCTTGATAACTGAGGCTGTTCTTGCTTGGCTGAACTCCTCCTGTGCCCTGCTCTTTCTGGGTAAACCAATGACAGCAAGAGTAGTAGGGCAAAGAATTTGAGTGAGGTTCAACAAAGCTTCTGTTTGCTATAGAAAGAACATCTGTATTGACTGGGCTCCCTGCATTTTGGGGATGGGTGCTTTCACCTTTAAAATTGAACTCTCCAGGCTCTTTCATGAGCAGCAAAATAGGATCTGCTCCCAGGGGAACAGTTTATATAGTTAAATCCTGTAAAAGGAAAAGAAAACATTTGTCATCTCTAGCTCTGCCAGGGCACTGATGTCCTTATGCCTGTGGAATTCCTTTTACAGAAAGGAAGCCTGGTTTACCTGGGAAGAAAGGCTTTTCTGTAATTAGGTTACTTTCTGTTGCTTTCAGGATACTAAATGATTTAACAGCACCTCTCCCCCGTCCTCACATCTTATTATCCAGAATATTCAACAGCCCCTTAGTGGATCTTTCCAGCCTATAGTTTCGGAAATACCCCGTGTGGGTTTGGATGTTTACCTGTATCTTATCTGTGAGTTCCTCAAATACAGTACAGCCTGGGTTTTGTTAAACTGCCCTGGGTGAAGCCTTTGCTTTCGGTCTGGATGGCTTTTACGTGGATATTGAGCAATTCAGACCCAGAAAGCAACAAAACAGAAACCCAACAACATGTAGAAAAAGGCTGTGGGAGCATTAGTGTGTGCCCATGCTCACTTGCAGGACTGTTCATGTGGGATTGTTGGCACACAAAATGGTTGCCCATTCCTGCACACAAGGAGAAGCTGAATACTGGACAAGTGGGAAGTGTAGAGCAAGCAGCAGTCTCCTACAAACGGTGTTGGGGGGAGGGTTTGAGCTCGGAGCTCTCCAGGGTGTCTGGGTGCAGAGCACAGTTCTATCTGAATGCCTTCCCTCCCCTGATCCTGGAGGGCTTGGCAGGCATCACTGGCCCAGCCAGGGCAGGCGGGGGTGTTGGTGAAGTTCTCCTTGCTGCTGTTTTTGAGGTGGCAGAGCTGAAGCCCAGATGCGGCAGCTCTGTTTGGAGGCATTTCTGTCTGGAGGCTGTGCTTTTGAGGAAGGATAGACAACAGCTACTTTGATGAAGGAGTGGTTCCACTCCTTCGTGACTCAGTCATGCCACAACTGAAGTGTTCCAGAGGTGTTTGAGCCTCAGGTATCACCTTAGCCAAGATGTTCAACTTCAGACCTGTTCCTTCCGTGCAGCAGTTGGTGTTTCTCAGGGCGTCAGGTGAAGCACACCCTGCTCTGCTCATCTCTCTTGGAGCTCTTCTGTTGGGAGCTCACAGACACTGCCCTCTAGCAGGTTTGTGGCTCATCTCCCTGACAAGGCAACCTGTCTGTTGGACATTTTGCTTCCCCACCAGGACCTCACTTTACTGATGCATATTACTAAGTTACTGATGCAAAGACAAAACTGGCAGAAAGAAGCTGGTGAGAAAGCAGCCAGGTGGGAACAGCCTGCTGGTTCCTGTACTGAAATACCTCTGTGCTGCAGCATACTTAATTCCTGGTCTGTGCTGAAGAGGAACCACCTGTGCAGCTCAGATCTATGCCAGGCTTTAAGAGAGGTTCCTTTCTCTGGTGCCCGCTGCTTCTAGAAGGTTTGAAACCCACTCAGTGAAAGTTATTGCTTCATTGAATTTTTAGCTGGTTGGTATGGAAGGCTGGCCTCTGGAAAGAGGCTGAGGAGCAAAGTGCTGTCTGGAAGGAGTCATGCTGTACTGCTCCCACTCTTCAGCCCCCGAGGTGGTGCGTGATCCAGGGGAACTAGCACGGGATTGTACCACACATGGTCCTGAATTCCAGTCCTTCATCTGCTTGAAGCAAGTCCTAGAAATACGCAGCACCCGATCCATAGCTGCTCATTCAAGCACTCTCTGCCCCTTTCTTCTTCCTCTGTTGCATTTGCTGTAGCTTCCATGATATGGAGAAGGTGTAGTACCTTGTGGTGTTTTGGCCACCTGCTGCTGTGGCACACACGAGGCCGAGTCCCTGTGCATGGGCTGCAGCTGAGCCCAAACAGGACATGGGTTACAGCAGCTGTATTTGCTGCCAAAGTGACCCCATCCAATGGCTGCCATTGCAGTGAGACTGGGAATTCTGGAAGAACCCCACAAAAGCTCAGTGCCTTCCTGTGCAGAGCAAACTCAGAGGTGAGAGGAAAGAAACATGCCTATGAAGGAGGCAACTGTGGGAGAGTGGTGCATCTTGGCCTTTACTGCTTGAGGCACTGTTGGGTACTGTGGTCAGTTGAGAGCTTCCAAGAAAGAGGCACTGATTCATCCGTGGTCAGTGTGTTTTTAAAATGATGCCACTTAACTGTCAGTCTGCTTTCTCCTGGCCAAGTGTGACCATTGCAAGGCTTTTTTCCTTGAGATTCCTCTGTGCTGCTGATTTGAATTTCCATCCTCCTTGCTCAGCCTGGTCCCTCAGGCAGTGGGTTAAGTACTGCCTGATCCCAGTGGGAGAACTCACCTTGACCAGTGTGGCACCTGGCCAGTAGAAAACAGGGCTGTGCTGGAGAGGCTACAGCATTGTGGTGTTGGTGCTCAGTGCTGCATGAATAGAACCAGTTGCTATTGCAAACCATTTCCAGCACTATGTGTGTGGGCAGAAAGGGTTGGGCTGCTGCAGTGCAGGCATCTGAAGGCCGGTGTCTGGAGCTGAGTGGCACAAAGTGAAATAGTGTGGCTGAGGTAGTCTGACAGCAGCAAACTGTGGTTTCTTCCCACAGCTCTGCTTGGATTCGAGGAGTTGGGGATCGAGTGTAGTCCTGTTCAGCTAAGGCCATACTCTGCTATTAACTTGAAGCAGCTCCTGCCAGGTTTGTTCTTGCAAGGGCAGGAGAAGGAGTGGAGGATTTGGATAGTAGGCAGCTGGAAGGCAGAGATTAATGAAGTGTTGAGCTCTTAATGGGGAACGTGCTCCATTGATTTGGGTTTCCCTCCCCATCCATCCCACAGTTTTTAATCTGTGGCACAGTCTTGAGAGCAACTTGAGAATGGAAGTCATTGCAGACTGGGGATGACCTCATCTGTCTCCAGTTCTGAGGTGGAGCAGCATCTGGAGCCACGGCCACAGCTTACACCGCACTTTGAATGATGCAGGCAAGGGGCTGAGGCTCCAGGGAGCTCTTGTTTCCTACTCAGTGGAATGCTCTTGGAACATACAGAGTAGGATCTCACTTCAAGGCCTTCTGCTGCCTCATGACTGTGCGGGTATTGGAAAGACTTCTCCAGCCTTGGGAAATCCTGATATCTCGCCCCAATTAGCAGGATTTAGGG
The DNA here is from genome assembly GCA_013399775.1 of Semnornis frantzii. Taxonomy (NCBI): domain Eukaryota; kingdom Metazoa; phylum Chordata; class Aves; order Piciformes; family Ramphastidae; genus Semnornis; species Semnornis frantzii. The sequence continues at coordinate 64,093 of VWYK01000376.1, read as the reverse complement.
CTGCTTGGATTTGTCTGAGCTGTTGTGCCGCTCTTTCCAACAGTTGTGGTCTCTGTAGAAACAGGGCAGGGAGTGTAGTGCTGATTTGTGCTGGTGGAGGGAATGGCCTCGTGGGGGAACAGCAACAGTGATGGGAACCAGTGTCTGTGAGGGAAGGGTGTACCTGAGTGCTGGGCTGCAGCATGGTGCTTCCTAGCCTCACATATGAGAGGCAATATGGCTGTGCAAGGTGCCTGGGGGGGACTTTATGTTCTCCTCTTTCTGCACACTAGAGTGAGGAGGAGGGAAGGAAAAAATACAGCAAAGACCAAAACTCCTGGAGAAGAAGCCTTGAAGATATGTTCCATGCGATCCTGTGTTGGTGCTAGAAGGTGCTGAAGGTATGGATGGAAAAGTCCCTACTGGGATCTTTGTATCTAAGGACCCTACAGATCAGTTGAAAACGTGATCAGAGGCTTTGTTTTCCAAGGGTGAAGATGTCAGTGTGAGTGCTGAGTATCCAGAACGCAGGGTTGGGAGACAGCTGGGCTGTCAGCTTCAGGTCCCAGGCAGTGGCAGGGACCTTGGAAGAGCAGAAGCAGACACACTCCTTGCAGAAATTACCAGAGTTCTCCCTTCTGACATGGCAAAGGGTCCTTCTTCCTCCTGCCTTGATGTCTGCTGCTTTGAAATAGCCAAGATTTTCTCTTGCAGAGTTGGAGCCTGGAGTCCGTGGACTCTGCTGGTGTCTGGCAAGTCCAGATCCACCTTGTCTTCTGGAGCTGCTCAGGCAGGCACAGCTCTGGACTTCAGTAAATGCCTGCGTGCTCCAGTAAGTACAGCTTTCAAGCCGTGTGGGGGAGTCCAGCCACTTCCTCTTAAGCCCAGCTGTCTTCTGGCCAGAGCTCAAGGTGAAGAGGTGCTGAGCTGTGTTGGGCCATGAGTGGGAAAATAAAAGCAGTCTTTTCTTATGTCGCTGTGGCTCTGCGGCTGTAGAGGAAACTGTAGCTGGGTAGACAGTATAGGAGGGCCAATAAGTTCACTGGAGGAATTTGCTTTTCTCTTGGCTTCATCCCAGGTAGTATCAAGACTCTTGCTTGGAGACAAATGCTCTCTCCCTCCTGCTAAATAGGGAGAGTAACCATTCGTGGGATCTAGCCAGTAGATCTCCCTCTTCCCTGTTGCATTGGGAGGAGGGACTGGAAACAGATCCCAGCGTGACTGTGTCATGGTAAGGACAGCAGTTTACAGTCCCATTTTTCTCCTTCCTCCCTCAGAGTTGTATCTATGCCTGTACAGATGGAACAATTTGAAAGTGCACAGACAAGCAGGGATTTTGCTTTTGCTTAGCATCCCACAGCAGTGCCCACAGCATTGGCATGCAGTGGCTGGCTTGGTGACAAAGGAGGTCTGCCACGTCTGTGAAGGGGTTTGGGTCAGCAGAGCCCCAAAAGGAGGCTTGTGCTGCTGTCAGTAGTGAAGGACATGTGATGCCAGTGCTTGCTGCTTGGCAGGGCTCAGGACCTTGGCAGTGCCCTACCTGTCTGTGAGCCCAAGCAGCATCCCAGAAAGGGGCCATTGGGCCCTGATCCCTGCCTGTTGCTGGAGTCAGGAGGGCACAATAAAGATGATGTGTCGGGACAGCAGGCTGAAAGGGGCTCGTGTGTCAGGACAAATGAGCCTTTGTAGCAGGCGCTGCTGACGGCAGGAGGTTTGTCAGCTCCGGAGCTGGGATGGGGGCTCTGTGCCCCGCCCGCTGCACTGCTCAGGACCTCCTCTGGCTCGGGGCGTTCCGGGATCCCGATGGCAGTTGCTGTTTCTTCCTTCGCTGTGGGAGGTCTTCGCAGCAAGTCCTGCTTGCCCGAGCACGCCTTTTCCTGGTGGGCCGAGTAGCTGCAGGAGGCAGCACTCTCCGGGCCTCTCGCATCCCCGCGCTCAGCAGCGTGGCTGCCCCATGCCCCGTGTGTGGCCTGAAGCTGTGTGCACAGGCTCTGTGTGTGCCCTGCAATAAAGTGCTCAGCTGTGGCCTTGGGGTGGCTGGAGCAGGGCTGTAATGGGCCAGGATGGCAGTGTCACTTTCTCTGGGGCGTTGAGGAGAGAACTACATCTTGGAAAGAGTTCTGCGAAGCAGGGCGGAGAGAGACTGCTTGGCAATGTGCGACAGCAAAGTCAGGCTGGTGGAGAAGTGAGGGGTGTCTTTCTGCATGAGTTGTGCACTATACACACTGGTTCCAGGAGAGGCTTTGGAGCAGGCTGCATTTTCCAGAATGTCTTTGAGCTCTGGCTGCTATCCCATCTCTGGTTGCAGCATTGGTGCTGCTCCAGTGTGGAGCTGAACATGGCTGTGAGTGCAGGAGGTGCCTGCCAAGCGATTCAGAGCTACCCTCTCCAGAGCAATGTGGGTGGTGCTGGGGTATGCAAAACTACAAATGGGCTATGAAGCTGGTGATGGGACTGAGGCAGTAGAAGATCACATCGGGAAGGATTCCTTCCATGAAGCTGTGTAGGATCCTCTAGGCTTTTGATTTTGTGGCAGCTTTGTCCATCTGGCTGCTGCTGCAGTATCACAGTGTGGTGGTGTTGCTGCAGGCCCCAGCTTTTCGAAAGGGAGGGATCACTGAGAGGAATGACCACGCCTGGCTGCGGGCTGAGAGGCGCATAACGGCTCTTGCGGCTCTGAAAAACACTGTGTGTACTCGGGGAGGAAGCAGCAAGCACAGGAAGAGGGAAGTTGCCAAACTCAAATTGCCAAGAATTAAGCAATCTGTTTCAAAGCATGAAACCTCCTGTTGAGCAAGAGGACTGATCTCCCTGCTGAGGAAGGTGTGACTGGTGAAATGAGGTGGCAGAGTCCCGCAGTTCAGCTGCTAGACAGAGCCAGTACTTCCTTAGCCCTCCCCGCACAGGGTGTCTTTGACGGTTTGGGAGTTTCCCACCCCCCCACACTTTAAAATGACCCAGACTAATACTCAGCCGGCTGGAAGTTAAGAGATGAAGCTATATTTACAGCTCAGCACAATATACAAGCAAATATATACAGTATTCACAGGAATATTTACAGAAATATACAAGTTTAAGGTAATACAGACACACAACACCCCTCCCAGAAATCAGAGACCCCAGGAGGGGCTCCCAACCACCATTCCACCTTCTCCCCACCCCCCACACCTTACCCCAAGGTTTGGCTTACGCACAAGGAGGATCGGCTGGGGAGGATTAGAAGAAAAGTGGTTAGTGAAGTTATTCAACAGAGAGGAGAAGCCAGAGCTGCTAGCCCAAGACCCAAGCAGCAAGCACGTAAGTAAATCCCTCGTGACCCAGACTGCCAACTCGAGAGACTCTTATCTTCTTTGTTATGGTTTCCTTATACCTAAACATCGCAGCAAGCCTCTGAGTGAAGTAGACATCACCATTGTTTTCCTTCACAGCCTACAGTACAATTTTTCTCTATTAAAATATTCCAATTAGCTCAAACCAGCACAGGTGTCCCTAGTTATCTTCTCTTTCCTCTTTCCGTTACCATTTGCAGAAGCCATCTAGACACTCCCATGCTACATGATGCTATTCTGCCTCCACTGTCTGCTGTGTGCTTTTGTGCTGGCCAGGACTCTGCAGGCAGCACCAGAACATCTCATTCTTTTCTAGGGCAGGGGGTACGTGGTTTCCCCAAGCAGCATGTAAATGAGAGTGAATACGTGGAAAAAGCTACCTAGGTAAAGATTTCTCTGCACAGTGTGGTCTCTGTACAGTATAGAAAGAAAAGAAGGCTGGGTAGCTGTTAATTCTGAGGTCCTGGTTTATCAGTGGCAGATTACTTTAGGGGCTGGAGCGAAGCAAAGGGAGACTGCTGCGCTGTCGGAGCACGCTGGCTCATGGCTTTGTGCTGGGGTGGCTTTTATCACCTCTGTTGCAGAAAACTGCTCCAACTACTGACCTGACCTCCCAGCCCAGTGAGCTGCAGTGTCTTCTGTAGCAGTCTCAGACAGGATGTTCATCTGGGTACCACAGAGACATCAAGACCTGTTATTGTCCTTATGTCTTGGTAAATAATCCATGTGGTTGTCCTCAGTGTGGGTTCCAGACCTTATATAATCACACCTGGACCGTGGAAGAGCATGGATAACTTTGGTATCCAGCACAGTCTCTGCTAAGACTGAGCCAGACATTTCTCTATCCAAGAAGGTCTTTCGCTCTTGCTATGCACTCAGGCTAACTGTTCTCATTTCCTCCCTAATGGTCAGCATCTCTGATAAGGAGAAGCACCACAACAGTTACTACTGTTCTTAAGCTTGGATGAAAGTTTATCTAAATTCTCTTTGACAGCACAGTTTGATTTAGATACTCAGTGATGTGAGGTTTTCTCCCTTCATTGCAGCATTTAACAAAATGCAAATCTCTAGTCACGCTGCAGGGCACAGAAAAGTGGTGACTTGTGTAGCTAAGGTGTAACCAGGCTTGGTGTTTGCTGGAGCAAGTAGATGGGGGAGAAGGGGAGAGAAAGGTGTTGGAGAGCATCTCTTTATTCCCTCTTTGATTATTCTGACAGCATCCTCCCCAGCCATGGCCTTGGTGTTAGCACTGGCAGGGTGCAAGGAGCAGGTGTGAATCCTGGTCCCCAGCCTCTCGCCACTGGTCTGAGCTGCATAAGCCTTGGGCTGTAACACTCTTTGAAATGTGGGATGACCACAGCTGTCTGCTGCCTTGCAGGCCTTACCTTTTCTCCTCCTTTCATGCAACAAACTGCTGGACTGTGTCAGTTGCCCACAACACAGCTGTGCCAAGCAATTCTTGGGGACAGCCAGGGCTGTGCCACCCTTCAGGAGCACTGTGCCACGCTGCTGCTGCCGCTCTGATCTGGTGTGGTCACTGCTGTTCGCAGTGTGCCAGGTGACAAACGATGGAAGAGGCACCGACTGCTCAATGGCTGCAGTGTCTTGGGCCTTGTGGCCAGCCAGCAGCAGAGCTGGGTAACACTCCAGTGCTTGGTGGGTAGCCAGCAATGGGCTGGCATGGATCGGAGGGGAGTGAGTCAGCAGCACACTCCTGAAATCTCCTAAAAGTCTGCTGAAGCCCTCTGAATGGGGCAGGCAACTGGCTGGGTTTTTTAGCCCAGAAGAGAGTAGAAACTACCTAGCCCAAGCAGCAGGTGGAGTTGCCGGAGACCTCAGTGGTTTGCATTAGAGGGCCATGAGACCTACAGTACTCTACATGAGCTCAGGACTTTGTCCATGGAGACAGCTGTGTTACAGGGTACAAGAAGTCAGAACTTGACAAATCACCTCTGAAAACTTCAGTCTGTGCATCTCCTGTGAGGGAGGATCAGCAGGATAACTCTTTCTCAACTGTCCTCCCAAGTGGAGGTGAAGTGTCCATCTCTCTGCATGTCCTGGGGATGCTTTTGCAACCATCAGAGCTTCCCAGGAAGCCACTATGGAGTGGCAGTGAGGGAGGACAGACACCTTGTATGCTCAGTGAGGATCTCTGTGGATGTTTCATATGGGCATGCACTCCTCTCTGTTGATTTACCCCAGTTTCATTGTTCCTCCATCTGTTTCTCAAGTTTTGTGCAGGAGTGTGCTGTGGTTTTTTTACTGAGAGCATCTTGCGCTATTGCCGATAGTCAGGTGTGATTTCTTTATTTTCAGGCCCTACCCAAAAGGATTGTTTTACACCAGTGATCATAAATTGAAGTGTGCTGCAACCTCAGTGAAACTGCTGGCTTATTCCTGCTGATGATTAGCTAATTGCTCCCCGTTGCCAACAACGTTGCACTCATTTTAATCACGTGCGTTTTCTCATCACTCGAGGAGAAGGAGCAGGGTGCAGGTGTGGGAGGGAAAATTGCATTTGCCAGCCTGAAAAGGACAAATGGTTCTGCAGTGAAACACTCCCAAGTGTTGCGCAGTTCACTCTTCTGTTTATACTGAACAAAGAACAGCGTCCAGGAGAGGAAAGAAACAGAATTTCCCTCTGACTGATGCTGCTGGATTGTGCAGGGCTGTGGGGGAACTGCCAGCCAGAAAAAAACATCAGGTGGAAGAAGGACCTTGAAAGGGAATCTAATTATCCATCTGGAAAGGCAGACTTTAGTCCTTATTCAGGGCCCAGCCCTGGGCAGGCTGATGGGGGCAGTGAGGTTTGGACAGGCTGGTCATATGGCAGGGCTGGGAAATGGGCTCCCAGGAGTTCCCTCTGGGGTGGCAGATGGTTGAGTGCACATCACAGGGAGCTGAGACGGAAGCCATATAGCTACATTTGCTGGGGACACTGCCCTGTGCTAGGTTCCAAGGGGCAACACTTTACAGCTGGCTACAGCTGTGTCATGTCTTGGTGGACCATGGGCAGAGCTGTGGAGGTACAAAGGGAGGAGGGTAGATGCCTGGCTGGCAGCCTCTCAGCAGGGTCATCGTGGTCAAATGGGCTGGCGGTGCAAGCTCAGAGGTGAAGGAAGGAAGAGGGAGGTCCCTATGTGCCTCTGCCACCTCAGTGAGCGCAAAACTATGCTTCATGTTATTGCAGTGTGACTGCACAGGGACAGCTGACAGCAGGGATGGAGTGTGGGAGCTGGGGGGTCTGAATACTTGAGGGAGACCTGCAGGAGACCTCCCAGGAAGGAGGGGGTGCCTCTTCCTCCTTGTCATGGAAAGCAACAGTCTGGCCTTGAAGGGTGCAGTCTGCAGAGCTGTTTGGAGTTACACCTCACACAGACATGCTGGCTTTCCTCTCCTTGGATGCTTCCCAGAACTGAAGGTTGCTTTTCAGAGCCGCCTTTTCCTCCTTAACTAATGGGATTAAAAATTATCTGGTGAGCTAAGGGTGGGCTTATTCTCCTCCCTCACAGGCATCAGCTCCTCCTAAAGTTATGTTAATTGTAGCTGAGAGATGAAGACAGAGACTGGGAGCTGTCCCAGGACAGGACGGTTGGCTTTTGTTCTCATAATGCTGTTTTCAGGAGCCTGCTGGGAGGACAGCAGGGTTAGGAACAGACCTCCTTGCAGAGCTGGGAGTGTCTGAGATGGGCATACTGGGGATGTACCAGAAGCACCCTTGCTTGAGTGGAGCATCTCTTTTCCAGCTTTATTTGTCTGCTGCCTTGCTCTCCATGATCAGTGCTTGATGTGCTGTTTTCAGGTATGGACTGTTTTCCCTGGCAGTTCCCTTGGGCTAGGCCCTGCTGGACCAGGTGTGGGTGTCTTGGAATGCTCAGCGACCAGGATGCCCTCTCCAGTTCAGGATTCATCATCTTTGGTAGACAGGCCTGATCCTGCATCCCTTACTCACATGAGCAGTCGTCTCTATTTCAAAGGGACTACTCGGTGAGTAAGGATGGCAGGATTGGGACCACTACCTGTAACTTTAAAGTGGACATTCTGTAGCATCCCATCCCCACCTCTTTTCTGTTCTGTATGTTAGTGTGCATCAAAAGCTTCCAGAACTGCTGGTATCATTTGGATGGAGAACATGAGAGCTGGAGAAACAGTGTTCTTCAATTTCAGAGGATACATCACCATTATCTTTCACCCTCTCCTACCAAATAGCTCCCAGCCCAGCTAGCATCCATGCCATGGAGTGATGCATGCCTGTTTGTCTCCCAAGTATTACTGTTCCTAGCTTCCTGGGGCTGGCAGGGCTCTGCTCTGGTTTTCCCAGCTGTGACTTTGCGGTAAGAGGCAAGGAATCTGTTTAAGCCTTATTTGTGCTGCAGAGCTGGAGGATGAAGCAGAGGGATCAGTACAAGTGCTGAGAGACTGTTGCAGGATTTCCTGCGCCACCTGATTTCTCCTTCTGTTTGAACCAGTTAAATTTGGAAACCTCTGTTCTTCACTAAGGTTTTGAATGCATTCACAACTGGAGGTGTCAGTGCCTGCCACCCTGTGTGAGGTGGGAAACAGTGAGGATTGCAAGATTGATTTGCAAATTGACTTCTGGCTGGCCCTGGTCAGGGGATGCCCCCCATGGGAGCTCCCAGTTCAGCCCCTCAGTGCAGCAGTTGTTTACAGGACTCATTCTCCTGCAGGCTGGCTTCTCCCTCGCGTGGAACCTGCCGGTACGGCAGCAGGGAAGGCTGTCTGGAAGAGCTTCTTCAAAGAGAGAGAGCAACCAGGCACTTTGTGGAACAGCTCCAGCCAACTCCACAGCTGCCCCATTTGTTCCATTTTGTAGATGATCCCAAATGGTGAGCGGAGGAGCTGGGTGTGATGAGAGCTGTCAGCTTGCTCCGGAGGGAGTCACGAGTTTAAACAAGCAGGAGGTGATTATGGTCGTTGGTTCTTTTTCAGAGCTGGAAGTGGAGGCTTCTCATGAGTCACACAGTGCCTCTTCGGAGGTGTGAGGGACTTCAAGTGGAAGCAGGCAGCACAAATACCATAAAAATGGAATCTGATAGATTTCGGGGCGGTTATGTGACAAAGCAACCGTGATCCTTGAGTGGAGAAGAAGGATTGACTTGTGTATCAAAGGGTGGAGCCTGGCTCAAGTGTCAGGGCTGCCAGTAACCATTTCCATAGAGCCTTGCTTACAAGTTCAAGGCTAAATTAATCTTCAGAGTTTAGGTCAGCAAGACATTTTCTCTTAGGTCAGGTCAGTAGGAACCTCAGGGTGACTGTACAGCTCTGCTGCTGCTGGAGCAGCAGAGCCCAAACCTTATGGGGTTAATCTGTCTGAAGTCAGCGCTGAATTTCTACATAGTGGCAGAGAAGGCAGCAGGAGGAGAATGTGAGAACTGAGCTGTGGGTGTTCCCAGCTATGCACCTGCAGGGAAGATACCCACAGCTCCTCAGCCTCCATTGCTCTGGCCCAAGCTGGGAATGGATTTACTGCCTGCTGCTGCTCCTGTTCACCTTGAGCAAATGGTTATTTGGAACAGCCCTTCTTGTCCAAGTAGAAAACAGCCAGGAACCAAATTTCCCTTCTGTGGCAAATCTGAAAACAACTTTGTCTGCTTCAGAGGGAAAAAAGCAAATGCTGTTGTGATGTGACTGTGCTGACCTTGCTGAGCCATGGATATAGAGAGCTTCATCAGTCTTCCGCATAGGCCAGGCTGGCCAGAAGTGTCACTGATGGGACCCTATGCCCTGACTCGGTGCTGCTCAAGAATGTCTGTCTGCAGCAGGCTAAATATTTTCTTCCCATGGTTGCTCTCCCGGTTTGGAGCCTGAACACTGCAGTTCTTAGGCCCTAGCATCTCTGCCAGAAGCCATCTGCCCTGCAGGTGAGGGACTTCTCCTCTGAGCTGGCCAGGGTCCTGTCTCCCTGCACTGTGCTTCTACTCACTCTCCTTCCCCTAGACACTCTGATGTGAGGGGAGAACTCTTCACACCTGAACCTCTGGATGTAGCTCCTGTTTGTAGTATCTCTGTTGCTCATAGCTGAGCCGCTTGGCTAAGCTGATGCGAAAGCCCAGCGTGGAGGCTGCAGAGGAGAAATCCCTGCTTTGATGGGAGCTGAGGGCTGCCAGGAGGAAGGTGCATGAGGCTCCGATTTTTGTGGCTGAATGGTGTATGTTTAGTCAAGGACAGAATTTCCTCTCCCTGTCTCTGATCTCCATCAGTTTCTCCTTGCTTATCCTTGCATCCTTTCTCCTTCTTGTCACATCCGCATCTGCCTGTGCCTGCTGCATGGAGCTCGTGTGCCTGTGCCCATCGCTGCTGCCAGGTCCTGAGCAGTGGCTGCTTTCCTCACACGTGGCACTTCCAGCTCCGGTGACTCTGCAGTAGCACAACCTGTATCTCTGTGCCTGTGCTGGGTGAGCGCTGCTGAGGAAACACAGCTCCTTGTTCTTTGTTCCTCGGGCTGGTGGGGAGTCTACCTCTGCCTGCCCTCCAAGGCTGATGCGCTGCTCTGGGGAAACCTTTCTGTGCTCCGGGCAGCTGCCCAGTGGTGCGCTTTGCCTTCTGGTGAGTTTTCATCTAAAAGCATGAAATCATGTGTTTTCTCTCCTCTTCTTAGAGCCCACGTTCAGCACTGTAGGCCAGAAACCCCCTCTAACAAAGGGAAAAGTAAGACGTTGCTGCGTTGCTCTGCTAATGCACAGTCACAGCTCTGCCCACACATGCTGCTGCCCCTGCCTAGAGCAGCTCTGGGCAGAGCGTGCCCCAAGCTGACTGAGCCAAAGGAGAGAGATGTTGCAGAAGAGTGGATGTATGGTTTGTCTCTGTCCTGGCCTTGTTCTTAGTGAGCAAGTGCTCAACATAGTAGCAAGGTGAAAAAGCCAGGCTGTGCCAGACAGTGCTCGCTGATTGCTTTTTACCTTTCTTTACTGCTGTCAGTTTGACAAAGAAGAGCTGGTCCATGAGGTGGGGTGGGCTTGGTGCACCCTAAGCCTGCATTTCCCTTGCTGGGTGCTCAGCAGGTTGGGACTGGGCAGAACTCTGCTTTGACAATCAGAAACCTGAATTCGGCTGCCAGCTTCCCTCCTGAGCTGCTGCTGGCACTGCTTGGAGAGGGGCTTAGAGGTACAGGTGGCCACAGGCCAGTGGATGAAAACACTTTGGTTTTGCCCTTGGTTTTGAATGGGCAAAGATGTGCATTTCCTTGTTGCATACCACATGAGATGTCCTATGTGCTATTTTTCCTTTCTTAAGGATGTCATACATCAGATTTCTTGTTGGAGAGGAACAGACCAGAGTTTATGCTGGGCATTTCCAGGGGCTGCATGGAAAGAGAGGGAGGCAATCCAAAAAGACAGGGGCAAGACAAGATTTTATTTTTGGCTATCTGTGGCAAATTTGTGCACAGACCAGTCTAAGCCAGCAACTCTGGGTGTGTCATGTGGCACATCAGAGGCACACAAATGTGTCCTCTTGTTGGCCCATTATTTCTGGTGTTGTCACTCTGGATAGGAGAGGAGGCAAGATGAACATCTCTAGGAGAGGCAGAGGAGGCTGAGTCTGGAACCAGTCAACCCTTCTTAAATATTTTGAAAACCACAGCACTGACCACTCAACCTTCAGATGCTCTCTGTAACAAGACCTACCCTTCTGGGTTTCTTCTCATCTGGTCTCTTCCCAGGCATGGACCTCTGACTGAGATTCCTCCCTTGCTGCCAGTCCTGAGAGCATGTGTGATGTGTGAGAACTCAAGGCACTCAGGAGACAGTATTTCCTTGTTCCTCTCCACACTGTCAGCACAGCTCCTGGGACCATAAGCAGAGCTGTGGTTTTGTCACAGCCAAATTGCTGTTGACTTCATCTGTGATCCCAGCTCCAAAGAATGCTGTGATTTGGTGCAGTGGGCTTGTGGAGACCCCACATGTCTCCATGCACCCTTGGAAGATGCCTGTGGTTGGTGGCCATGTGGCCTGGAATCCTCAGACAATGGTCTAACAAGGCATGAGAATTCATGGGAATTGGGAAAGGATTTGCTCACAGCTATTGTGGTTTACTGTGTGAAAGGACTGGTGAAACCTCTGTGTTATTTCATGTAAGTTTGGATGCTGTTCCTCTTGCTGCCTGGTGCACACAGTATGGCACCCTCATTGTTTCTCTATCATGCACAAGCTGAGGACTCTGGTGGTGGAGCCTTCCAGTCAGGAAAGTGAGAATTAAGTATTGTGAACCTAGGAGAGGAAAAAAAATATATTATCATGAGGATGGCCTGACCCACCACTGGGTTGGGAGGATGTTGTAGGGTTGTTGACCCCCTGAGGAATGGAGCAGCACTGCAGAACATAGACTGAGCTTCCCAAAGGGGACATTTTCTGAGAGGTGGCAATTCCTGCCGCACCTGGGTCTCAGTCCAGGCCTCCAGCTTGACTGTTACACACAGAAACAATTTGGAACAAAACCAAATTAAAGTAATTTAAGGATGCGGCTGACAGAGTAGTGTGATTTGGAAAAGGGCTTCATGCATGCAATATGACAACTGCTGCATGGCAGCAGTTTTCCTGCTCTGGGAATGTTTCCCAGTTTTCCTCCACTGCTTTTTCTCACCCTTTAGGACCTTGTGCCTGCAACATCTGAGGTTGCCTTCCCTTAATGTGCAGGATGGTAGCAAAGGTAAAAATTTTCCTTTTTTTTTTTTTTTTCCCTCGGCTTGTGGTGTGTTTCCAAGACCTTTCCGCTCTTACACCTGCCACCAGACTTCAGGCTACTGGAGACCTTGCAGTAACTTGGTACCTTACAGCAGAACGTGGTGCCAACCACACTTGGGGTGCGTGGTGGAGGCTGGGGGTTATGGTTCTGTAGAGCCACTGCTGGACATCTGTGCTTTCCAGAGCAGCAGCAGGAGCTCTGGCTGAGGGTAAGGCAGGAATGTGGCTGCAGTCTGTGTCCTTCCCTGTGTACAAGCAGAAAGTTGCTCAGGAACCTGTGTGGCAGGTGGCAGGTTCCTCAAGAACCACCAGTATTCCTGTCCTGTGTGATTTTACTATGCTTGCTTTGATATAAACCTCCAAGTTTCTGGAATCCTGTGATTACATAATATGATCAGCTTCTTTTTCAGATAAATTCCTCTTCAGTCTTTATGACTGTTTAGAAGAGCTAGGAAGCAGGTCTTAGACCTGGCTTCAGAACCCAAGCATGAGGCTTTAATGCCCTCTTTGTGCATGCTATAGGCTGTGGCTGGCCTGGGTTCTTATGCTTAACAAATACACAGGTGACACTTCATTTGGAAATGTCTTCGAAGATTAAATGGTTGCTGGAATACATCAGCTGCTATTCCAGTTGGGCTAAGAGATGAGGCTGCAATAGAGCCTGAACTAGACAACGGATGGACCTGCATCATGTGGAGGCAGATCCATGTCAACAAGGACTGGGGACTGAGGCTATGTTCGGACCCTGCTTTTGGGGAGCTCTTGAGACCCATTAGACCTTCGCGCACACGAACAGAAGCACAGCATATTGTCACCAAGAGCAGGCTTTCTGGAAGCAAACCTTTGTCTTGGCCGCGTCCGTGGGGATATCTGGGAAATCCTCCAGCTGAATAAGCGCATCTGACAAAAGGAGTCAGACGTGTGGCTGGGACAGCATCCGGTACGTGCGCAACCTCTCCGCAGGACACTGGCAGAGCCAGAGACATTGCCTCTGGCCTGCGGCCGCGGTGGCTTTTGTCCTTGTCCTTGCTGGCAGGCTCCTCCCGCGGCACAGACGGCAGGAAATCCCGGGCAGCTGCCGGGAGCCCGTTCACCTCTGTTCGCCTTGCCGGGCCGCTGCGAGCTGAGCCAGCCCTGCGTGTGTGTGCATGCGTGTGGGCGGGGGGGCTGCCGCATGGATTTAGCGAAGGCTGGGAGGGAACACATGGGGTGGGTGTTTTTTCCTTGGCCCGCCGTGGCTGTCCGTCCTGCCGGCCACGCTCATGGATTCGATCATTATTCAGGAGCGCTTGGTGGAGCGGCTGCTTTCCCCGCGGACGCAGGCACAGCGAAGCCACCCGGCCAAGCTGAAGGTACGGGAATGTATTTATAGCACTGTGGAAGCCAGGAGCAGCGGGGACAGGAGGGGGGAGGATGGTGCCCGAGAAGACGTGTGCAGCGCAAGATGAGACCTCTGAGGAGCAGAGGAGCGGAAAGCCACCGGTAAGGGACAGCTGGCGGAGACAGAAAGGAGGGCAGCGGCCCCCTCGGGCACAGGGCCGAGGGGCGCGTTGGGCAGCTGGGAGATGCACGGTGGTTTTGTGCGGTTATTTGATGCAGTGATTCTGTCTGAATGGCGTGTGTGCTATGGGGCCAGGGCAGGAGATGCAGCCTGTGTGCCCGAACAGAGCCTGGTTTGTGTTAGCTAACGCTGGGCTTTGCTAGCCACTAGCCGTGGTGGGCGAGTGGCTGCTGGTACTCCCTTGGCCAGCTCCAGGCCTCGGGTAGCAGATGTCAGCGGGAGATGCCCCGGGCACTGCTGGCGTTCTGAATTTTTGCAGCTTTCTAGCAGTAAAAGGAAGCAAAGGGTCTGCTCTGCCCTACTCTGGGGCTGGGTTGTGCTGGTTCGTGCAGGCGCGGATGTTGAGGCTGTGCCTGGCCAGAGGGGAATGGCTGGAGAAAGGCCGCCTGCGAGGGAGCTGGACAGGCTGCGCTGGAGGCTGTGGTACCGAGACACTCCTCCTGCAAAGAAGTGGAGGCAGGGGCACCATGATCCCAGCACAAGCTTCATCATTTCTGGGGTTTGCTCCGGGTTTGCAGGGGCTATTCTTTGCATTTTCTGTGGTCCCACAATGTTTAATTTTAGCCCTTTTGAATATAGCCAGCGAGGCCCCCCTTATCCCCAGGCTGAGTGATGAAGTCACACGAGATCTGGATTGGTTTAAGCAGCAAATCCACCAGAGAGGCAAGGAGAGAATTGGGAAGGATGGAATCACTGGAGGCTGTGCTCTGTGCTCTGCCTTGGAGGTGCAGACAGCCCTGCGGACACTCACTGCTAGGGATGGTTTCTCTGTGCACAGATGTCAAGTGTTTCTACCCTTGACAGGAATAGGACTTGAACCTCTCAGTGCTTTTGTTCCTTGGCTTGAACCCTCCTGGAGAACACAGTCTGTCAGGGAGCCCCTGGCTGCCTTTGTCAGTAGCAGAGGATGTGAGGACAGGGCACGTTGCTGTGATGTCCAGTGAACCAGTGGGCATGTGCTGAAGGAGAGCACATACAGGTTTTGCTTGGCCCGAAGTGCTTTGGTTTGTCTCCCCGGAGGTCGACCATATTTCTTGGTAACCTCCACTGGAGTGCATGGGGCACGTTCCCAGGCATGTGAGAGTGGGACACCAGTGGGAACAAAGGCACCACGTGGATGAGGTGGTTCGGAGAGGCACTCCCCGTGCCAAAGCGCCACTGGCTCAGCTGGCTGAGGCCCTTTCCCAACAGCTGGGGCTGGTGAGGGGATCAGAGGGCAGCAACCAAGCAGCTGTCCCAGCTTGTGTCAGCTTGATAGGAGCTGGCTCACAAGGGTCAGCAGTGTGCAGAGGGGGCTGTGATGCCTCCAGGAACTCCCTGAATCCAAGTCTCTCATCTAATTAATGGATTTTAGCTTTTCATGACCCGGAAAGCTGCCTGCCTCCTTCAGTAGCCCTCTCAGCTCTGTATGGTCCGCTTTCAGTGTTTTGTATCCCTTGCATAGTTGCTCTGCAGATACCATCTGTGTTGGGTCCTAGTGAAAATGGTGACTTAGTGCTTTGAGCAAGGCAGGAACTGGGCTCAGGAGCCTACTTGGGCTCCTTAGGTGGCATGTTGGTGTTGGCACACTAGCAGAGTTAGTAGCACATGGCTGCTGAAGTGCCCAGAAGTTTCTGGGATGGATGCACGCATTGGATGTCTCAAAGCCAAGATGAGGAAGTATGGGTTTAGGTTGGCTATGGTGCAGGGACCATGCCAGGACCACGCCATTGTTCCTGAGAGAAGGCTGTTACAAGAACAAGAGGCCTCTCTATTTCTCCTACATCTCTCTAACCTTCACCCTGGGCTGACATACTGTCCTTCATCTCCTGGTAGGGCTCTGTAGTACATCCAGAACTGGTCAGAGAGGGGCATGGCTGGGGACAGGGCTTTTCCCCTTGTGACTCTGGCTGCTTCCCACTGCAAAGGAAGCTCTTCATCTTATGCTCAGCATTAACCTTCCTCAGTGCAAGGGAAATTAACCACAAGCCATGGATGGAGGGCAGCATCCTCCACCAGCCAGGATTTGCTCATTTCTAATATGGCAATTCCCCTGAGCGGCAGGGAGGTAACCAGAGGCGCAGAGAATCCAGGCTTACTTGGTCGCTTGGTCGTGCTGAACAGAGACAAGAGATCAGGTTCAGCCAGTTATGCTTGGCTGAAGTAAGTGGAGTTGCACCAGAACTCAGCTCTCAGTGTCTGTTGTCAGCCCTTAGTCATCCAGGTTAAAACCCAAAGGAAACAGGAGAAACACACCCCAGGCCTCAGCTAGGGCTTTGCTAGCACGTTGCCAGGGCTATTTCGCATTTCAAGTCACTGGAGAGAGCAGGTGATTGTATTCTTTCTAAAGACTGGTAAAGACTGGGGCAGGTCTCCTCCTGCTCCAACCCAAAGCTTGGCTGTAAGAGAAGCAAAAGGGGAAGGGCAGTTGTGTGTTTGTGCCACTTCCTTAGCACTGGCTCTTGCCGTGGGAGGTGCCTGCTTTGGTCGCACTTTGATTGTGTTCATGGGTGTGTTTCCCCAGGAAGCAAAGTAGCTAGGGGTAGCCCTGGCACTGAAGGACATGGCCTTGAAGGAGCTTTTTTTCTCCTTTCATTGATCTTGCTAGTCCCACATTTTCCACCCTGTTCTGCACACCTCATGTTTACCCTTTAATGAGCTTTTCGACTGGCAGTTGGCAGTGTCCCCCAAGCAGGTGCTGCTTTCCTGTATGCAGCTTGTCAGAGCTGACATCACTTTTCACTCTGGTGTTTCACCACTATCTGCTGCAGTGCTGCTTTGGGCTGCCACCACCTTTCACCTCAGCTATTATTGCTCCCAGTGGAATGCTTTGAGTGCTTTGTAATAGTCCTTACTTTTCTCAATTTGCTCTGTCCCTTCCAGCTCTTCGAGGTTGGGGTGAAACAGCAATGAGGTGAGGTGAGGGAGACTAGACCTCATGGTGACTGTCAGGGCTAAAGCGACTGAGTTTGAGACCCAAGCCAAACTTGAATTTCTAGAAGGCAGCAGAGTTGTTTGGCCACGATGGCCATGGCCCTGTCATCTCTGTCTGGGTGGGCAGCTTCTGATCAGCTGTAAATTGAAGGAGACTCTGTGCCATGCCTGCTGTATGTGCCCACCAGGACTTTGCAGTCTGCATGGCTGTGGATGTCTGAGAGTGAACCTGCAGCCAGAGGCTGCAGAGGGCTGCTGAGGAACTGTGTTGCCCACTTGCAATGTGGAAATAGGTGCAAGTTAGCATTGCCCTAAGCTCAACATATTAGATTGTGATAGGTGTTTCTTTTGCATGCATGTTCCACGAATGGAGATAGTTCAGTTTAGAAACAGAGCTCTCCCCTGCTGTGCCTGGAGAACCAGCGCTAGAGAGCTGCAGGGTGAGGACAGTTGTATGCTTGAAGGCTTCCAAGGGCAGGTGGGAGCTGGGAGTAGTTTTGAGGAACTCCTATCTCCATGAATTAGCCTCAGATGTGAATTCCAGGAGATGCTTATTTTAACTGACATTGGAAAGTGGAGTCGATGTCTCTGGCTCAGGCATTTGTGAATGACTGCTTCACCTTGGGTCTAACTTGGAAAGTATGTGAGAATGGAAGCATTTGCCAAAGGTTCTGCTGTGGCCCTAGGAAGGAAAATGTGCTGCTGCAGAGCTGCAGGCTGTGAAAGACCAGAGGTGCTCAGGCAGAGGATGGATGGAGTGGCCAGATTGGGTGGCACCTGTGAGCAGAGCTGTGAGCACTAGACCATGTGTTGAGCCCATCCTGAGGGCAATATCTGGAGCAGGTCTGTGAATCCTGCAGGTGAGCCATGTTCACCTTTCAGGAGGTGCCCTGCACACCCAGGGTGTGTGTCCCTGGGAGGCAGTGTAGGCTGCACGGTTGGTTGCTCCTGGCTGTGGCATTCATGCCATGTGCTCCTGAAACCCACTGCTGGTTGTGCTGCTCCTTGAGTGCACTTAGTGTACTTGTACAGAGTGTGTGCCACACTTGCAGGGTGGCAGTGGCTTTTGTGCTGCAAGAGAGCACTGAGTGACAGGAGGCTGTGTGTAGGGTGTGGCTAGACAGTAGCTAACACTCCAGTAATGTAATGCCATTGCCCAAAGCATCTCACCTGTGTTATCAATATGTCTGTATCTTCCCACTTGCCACGCTCCTTAAACTTCTGTCTCTTCAGAAATAACTCTGAGAGATTACTCAGGATTTCCTCTTACTCAGCCAGGAGTGGCTGTGACACAGCAAGAAATAATCTCCTCTTAGGTCAAGCAGGAGCCAAGCTACTGCACCATCCTCTAGTCACAGCTCAGGACACCATAAACCCTGGAGTGCTAGCTACAGAGAGCTTTCTCTCTATCACAAGCAGCTCTGGAGGGAGTGGTTTAGAAATTACTATGAAAAGTGACATTTGGTGACCCCGCTTGTGAAGGGAGCCTGCAGCTGTGTGGGAGAAGCAGAGTAAGGAAGGCTCTGTGTCAGTATCAGCCCGAGGTGTACCTTCTGGTGGAAACAGCAGGATATACCTCTGCTCTTGTGTTCTTTTTGTTGAGCCTCATTGGCTGGTGAGAGCAGCTGAGCAGCACTGTGCCTGGTGGGAGGTGGCCCTTGGTGGCCACCCGCAGGAAGGGCAGAAGTTCTTGAGCTTCTGTCCATTGGCAGGACAGAGACCAGCCTCTTCTCCAATCCTTGGCTCTGCCTTGGGCTTTTGGAGTCCAGCTCCCAGTTGTGAGGCTTGAGGAAGAGGGGTGGCATACCCTGACCTGCTCCTATCCACTTCTGCCCTGCAGGATCATGAGAAGCAGTATGTGGGCTTTGCCACTCTGCCAAACCAGGTCCATCGGAAGTCTGTGAAGAAGGGTTTCGACTTCACCCTGATGGTTGCAGGTGAGACTGCTCACAGATGGAGGTTGTTGGGCCATATGGTGGGTGAATGGAATGGACCAGTTCTCACTTCCCTTAGGTACTCCCTTAGCTCCTGGATTCTTCCCCCTTGCTGTTCCGGTCCTTGTCTCAGGCCTTGCTTTGCTCCCCAGCCTATGTTGTTATCTGACAGTTCCCTCAGGAGGAATGGACCCCTCCTGACCACTCCAGCATGATTCTCCAAGGGAGTGGCTGGTCTGGGTGGTGAAGGCAGGGCAGCCAAGGGAAAGGAAGGAGAGTGAGGATGGAGGAGCTGAGAGATCACATTTCTGCAAGGATTGAGACATCTTGCAGCAGAAGTCCTCCCACTGCTGGAAAACAGTGATGCCAATAAACAGCTTCTGACATCTCGTCTCTCTCACTTCCTCTGGCTCAGGATTCAAAGCCTTGTTCAGTTTCATTTGTAAGTCAATTAGTGGCTCTTGTTACTTGCTTTTCCCTCCTACCCTTTGCACTCTGCCAATTAGGAGAGTCGGGTCTGGGCAAATCCACGCTGGTGAATAGCCTGTTCCTGACAGACCTCTACAAAGACAGAAAGCTCCTCAATGCAGAGGGTAAGTTGGGGACAAAGCAGGGTGAGTGGTTCTTCTGCCTGCAGATCTAGGCTGTCCAAAGGTCTAGTACTGTGGTTCCTTGCTTCACTGGCAGCTACAGGCTTACTGGGTCCCAGCCCTGTTGTTTGGTGCTCTGCTTTCTTTCACTGGCTGCAGAGGAACTAGTTAGTATTTGATTTAAAAGGGTTTGTCTGCAGGACTTCTCTGTCCTGTGTGATCTGGTATAGGTGATCCTGCTCTGGCAGGGAGGTTGGACTAAATGATCTTTCAAGGACCCTTCCAGCCTCTGACATTCTGTGAAGGGAAGATGAAGCTATCGAGCACCACTAGCCCTTCGGGTTCAGGTGTTGAGCTTTGACTTTTGCTTTTGGGTGCTAGAGTGTGGTAATTCCCAAGTGACTGCACAAAATGCTCAGAACAGCTGGGCTCCAAGCACTTCAGAGGTCTGTATTCTGAGCCTGCTTGCTGCTGACCTCCCACAGTACCACTCCCTTGAGGCTCCTTAGCGTGATCAGAGTATTTTGAAACCCATGTTATGCCTTGTGCTCAGTGGTATGGAGGGATCTGGCTTGTCATGGGTGTGAGTGGGCATCTCCAGTGGTACTGCCTGGCTTTAACTCACATATTCCTGTCAGAGAGAATCAACCAGACAGTTGAGATCGTCAAACACACAGTGGACATCGAGGAGAAGGGTGTCAAGCTGAAACTGACCATAGTGGACACACCAGGCTTTGGAGATGCTGTCAATAACACTGAGTGGTGAGCAAACAACTGCTGCCTTCCTCCTGATCCTTGGTCATGTCTTGTTTTCTGTGGGTGCTTCACAGGAAGGGGGTCTGGCAGTAGGAAGAGGATGATGCTTTCTCATGGCCCTTTGGAGACACTGTCCTGTTAAACACATGGTTTTGTTTTCCCAGCTGGAAGCCCATCACTGACTACATTGACCAGCAGTTTGAGCAGTATTTCCGTGATGAGAGCGGCCTGAACCGGAAGAACATCCAGGACAACCGAGTGCATTGCTGCCTCTACTTCATCTCGCCCTTCGGGCATGGGTGAGAGCCCCCACACCATGACCAGGGTGGGACTTGGTCCAGTCTCTTGTGCCCTAGGATTGCCCCATAGTGGCTTGTACATTGGCAAGACTACTGGCACAGGAGAAGAGTTCTCTGGATGCTGTCCCTCAGATGGGTGTCACCTCAATTCCCTGCCCTGTGCTGTGGTCATGCAGAGAGATTTCCCTCAGGCCTTACAGCCTGTTTGGGGAACCAGGGAGATAATGCCACACAGACTTGTATCTTCCTACCTAACTAAGCCTGACTGATGGGTAGGAAAGGAAATTTTAAACTGCCTTTAGTACGTGCCCCTTGCCCACTTGTGTGCCAGCCTGAGCAGCTGGAGGGGCCATGTTAGTTGCCCTGTGGCAGAGGACAGCTGGAGGGAGACCCAAGGCTGTGGCCTGGGCAGTATTTGACCTGCAAGGAAATAAAAACCCAGCCTGTGTCTGAGGCATTCAGCAGATGAAATCTGAGATAACTTTCCTGAAGATACAGCTCTAGCTGAGAACTGTCCCTGTGCTGCTCCCGGCTGTTGTGACATTGCTGTCCTTTTCCCTTTGTGCTGGGTGGATGGAAGGGATTGGAGGGGAAACTGCCCAGTGCATTGTCACTAACAGTGTCCTTCCTTATTCCTGCTGCAGGCTGAGGCCTGTGGATGTTGAGTTCATGAAGGCTCTGCATGAGAAGGTCAACATTGTGCCCCTGATTGCCAAAGCCGACTGCCTGATCCCTTCGGAGATCCGGAAGCTAAAAGAAAGAGTGAGCTGCAATTTCTCTGCAGTGGTGGCAGGGATGGGCTGAGGAGAGAGGGGAGGGGAGGGGAGAGGAGGGGAGGGAGAGAGAGGGGTAGAGATCGTTAGCATGTGTGTGTATTTTTATATATACACATAGACAGTACCTCCAAATCTAATTGCAATGTGCTGTGCGTTGAGGAGGGAAGTGGTGCCTGCAGAGAGCCCAGCTGAAACTGCAAATCCTTTTGCCATCTGTAGGCTACAGCAATCCTGTGGTGACACACACAGGGAATAAACCCAGCTTTTCTGTGTGGTTCAGAGTTGTGTCCTTTTGGTTTTGTCTTGCATGGACTTAGATCCGGGAAGAGATTGACAAATTTGGCATTAAAGTGTACCAGTTTCCTGAATGTGACTCTGATGAAGATGAGGAGTTCAAGCAGCAAGATAGAGAGCTGAAGGTAAGAAACCTGCTCAGCAGGTTGCTCCAAAAGAAGCCAGAGCTGCCCTCTGTGTGCCAAAAGCCTGCCTACATTGTCTTACATGGTAGATGGCCAGGAGAAAGAGCTGATGTCATTGTTGGTGCCATGATGTCAAGTGGAGCATGAAGCCATGGCACTTAGGCTCTCCCACCAGGCAGTGTCAGTTTTCCCTTGATGTACCTCAGCTTGTATGTTTAAGATGAGGGGTGGGTTGTGCACCATTTGTCAGCTCTTGAGCAATGCCATCAGCAAGGACAAGCAATTTATGAATAATGAGGCACCACTGTGACACGAGTTGCACAAGGGATGACAATGTGATCACATAGGCCCGTCCAGAGGTTTCAGCAACCCGGGCCTGATACTCTCCCAAGCTGAGCCAGCCCTGTGTGTGCATGCAGTATGACCTTTTTCTGTCAGAGCTGACAGTGGCTGCAGTGGCTTCTACTCTCTCTGAGCAGGGGAGAGCATCCCTGCCTGGGCAAGATCTTGGTGAACATTCTTCGACTTATTTGGTGTCCCAGACTCTCTGCTCTGCCTTCTTTGTAGAGCTTTCCCTCAAAGAAGGGATGCAGGACACAGTTTCTCTTGGGGTGGCTGAGAAGGTCAGGCTGAGAATCAGGCTGCCAGCAGACCCCAGTGCCTTAGGCTTTTCTCTGCAACTGCCTTGTGAAGTCCTGTGCTGTGGCATGTGTGGATGTCCCTGTGCCTATCCTACCAGCACCTTTCTGCTCTTTTCTACCTGAGCTTCGCCCTTGGGGGAGGGCTCCACGAGCAACCCCAGGCTGAGCTGGGCTCAACAGTGCCTCTTGTTGCAGGAGAGTGCTCCCTTTGCAGTCATCGGCAGTAACACTGTGGTGGAGGCGAAGGGCCAACGCGTCCGGGGGCGGCTGTACCCCTGGGGCATTGTGGAGGGTAAGTGTGGTGCTGGGAGCTGGCACTGGGAACAAGGGGCAGGCAGGTATGGGTGAAAGGCAAGTGAGTAGGGATGAGAAGAGAGAACTTACCTCAGCCATGACTGACTCTGCCACCTTTGACTCATGGCAGGGGACAAGGTAGGCAGAGGCACCAGCACCAGCTTGGAAGGTCTGTAACTGGGGTCATAGCAGTCAACCTCCTCTGAAGCCATGGCAGGATGAAGAGAGGCTCCACTGTGAATGGCAGAATGCACTAGGATGGGACTTAGTAAGGGGGTAGGTTGGGCATTGCCAGTCTATTTTCTAGAAGGAAACTTCTGCCCTCAGACAAAGTGAATCATAAACCCTCTTGCACCACCTCCTCTGCTGCTGGTTCTGTATGTGCTGGACTTGCTGGACCGATGCACAATGTATTTGTTTCTAGCTTTCTTCTCTTCTGAAGGGAGAAATTTTGTAAAGCCTACAGGCAGAATGATAACCTTGGAGTGGCTTTTGTTCTACTGCTGCCTCCCCCTTGCTAGTACACTGCTTTAAGGTTTTGCAGGTTTAGATCCCTGAACAGAGAAGATGAGCAGCTTCCCCCCGGCACTGGGTATGCTCACTGGTTATAAGTGACATCCATATACCTGGGAGCAGCATTTTCTTGGAAGGCTCTGCTCCATGTGCTTCATTAATCTCTAGCTCAGAAAAAGTGACTTCCTCAGCATGGAAAAACACAGAGCATCACCAGGGCCTGTGCCAGGGTGAGAGGGAGAGACCTGAGCAGTGATGTGGTGTAGAGGAGGGAGTCCTGGGTGTGGAGGAGTTTTAGTCCAGTGTGCTGGTGGGAGGTAGGGAGCGGCTCCCTGGAGAGGGCTGGTGAGGTGTGACATTAGCGCTCACCTGTTGCTTTGCAGTGGAGAACCAGGCACACTGCGACTTCGTGAAGCTGCGGAACATGCTGATCCGCACGCACATGCACGACCTCAAGGACGTCACTTGCGACGTCCACTACGAGAACTACCGAGCTCAGTGCATCCAGCAAATGACCAGGTGGGTCCTCACTACTTCAACCAGAGGTGGCAAGGGTGGCAGTCTCTGTGGTGGAGCTCATCAGTCAGGAGGCTGTGAGATTGCTGGGGGTGTGCTGGGCTGTGGCCTAGGGAATGGCACCAGGAAGTATAGCCAATCCAAAGCATGTGGCCTGAACCCGTGGTGGGGATGCTTCCTGTTTGAGGATTCTTGATGTAGATCTTGGGAAATAGGCCAGGAGATTATTTTGAAGAGGTCTTGGTGAAATACATCCAGCCTAATAAAACATGGAATAAGCTGTCTCTTTGATGGGTAATAGCTGTGTGCATTCTGCAGTTCTGTCCAGATGTCAGCATGACCCTTGGGACGCTGCCGCTTCTCAAACAACAGGGGCCAGGCAATTAAAAAGACTTAATGCATCTCCAGAGATTTCTCTGCATTGTCTTCCTGTAGCATTTGATTCTCTGGGGTTTTAGTCACAATGAAAATAGAAGAGAGTACACATAGAGAGTTCTCACTCAAAAATGTTTTCCCTGTTTCCTTTCCATGACTGAAATATGGGTGACAAATTTTAGTTTTAAGTAGGTCTTGGCTCATCTGTTTGAAACCATCCACTTCACTTCCTGCCTGAACTGGCAGGGTAGCTCTGTACTGCCACGTTGCAGAGTAGAAATGGCTGTGCTGCAGCAAGGCAGAATCTTACATCTGTGCAGACATGCAGGTTAGCACATTCTGTTAGCACAGAGCACATCTCAGTCTTTTTGCATAGCAGACAAGCGTGTCTTTTTCAGCAGTGAGAATAATGACTCCCAAAATAACTATGTTAAATGCCGGAGATCAGTGAGAAGCGTCTCAGCTGCTATTTAGGTAGACTGTGTATCTATTTAAAGAGGAGCACAATGAAAAAGCAACTGCTCAGCTTAAGAAAAGCTTGCATTTTGTACCGTTTCTCATGCCAGGGCTAGTTCCTTGCCAGTGAACAAGTCTCATAAAACTGGAGCGTGGCCATTCCTAGCAGCAGGATAACGGTCCTCTAGAGAGAGGTTTTGGGAAGAGATCCCAAACTCCAGAACTGGAATTGACTCAATAATAAATCAATGGTGACTCCAAGTGGTAAATGCCTGCCAATGACATCTTGAATTCCCAGTTTCAGCCCAGGCATCTTTGGTCATTGCCACCCCTTCAGTGTAAGTCTGCTTTGGATTTCCTGTTAGCTACCTGAAAACTCCTGTTTTGAAAACTTATATGGCCTCGTCTAATTCTAATCCGAGTGCTAGGTTGCCCCACAGCACCTCCTCCTGGCTAGGCACATGCTGCCATGTTCCTGGCAGGTCTGCCACTGTGAGTGACAGCCCTTGTAGGGTGACACAAAACCAACCAGCCTGAACCATGACTGACTGCATTTCTCTCCTTCATCTCTCTAGCAAGCTGACTCAGGACAACAGGATAGAGAGCCCAATCCCTATCCTGCCTCTCCCAACACCGGACACTGAGACAGAGAAACTGATCAAAATGAAGGATGAGGAGGTGAGACACATTTCTGCCTGGGTGTGGGAGCTGGAGTTTCTTCAGGATTGCCCCATGGTGGCTGTCCTGGGCTTCCCACTCCTGCCTCCCACTATTATGGGCTCACGATGAGGACAGGGTGTGGAATCTGGGGCTGCTTCCGTTAGGGAAACACAGCTGCATTCCACCCTAGATACAGATGCCTCTGTGCTCAGGCAGGAGTTCATACTCTGAGGAGATCACAGAATCACAGAATGTCAGGGGCTGGAAGGGACCTTGAAAGATCACCCAGTCCAACCTCTCTGCCAGAGCAGGATCACCTATACCAGATCACTCAGGAAAGCATCCAGGCAGATTTTTAATATCTCCAGAGAGGAAGAATCCACAGCCTCCCCGGGCAACCTGTTCCAGTGTTCTGTCACCCTCACAGTGAAAAAATCCCTTTGTTAGCTCCAAGGGTCTGTCTCCAGTGCAGACCACCAGCTCCCAGCCACAACAGATCCCTTTTTGACTACTTCTCTGTCTTTGTCTCATGCAGTTGCGGCGGATGCAAGAGATGCTGCAGAAGATGCAGCAGCAGATGCAGGATCAGTGAGAAGCAGGTCCTCAGAGGACAGAGGGAACCCCCAGTGACCATTTGAGGCCTGGCAAGAGCTGCAGACGTTTAGAAAAGGTTTCCTATGTATAGAGACTTGTGGGCAAGAGCTGTACCCGCACCCTCTAATTTATTAGTAGTGCTGGCTTTGTGGTCAGCTGGATTGTGGAGGAGGCTGTTCACTTAACAGTGTACTGATGTGTATTTCTTTTTTAATAATTGTTCTCTCTTTTATCATCTTTTTTTTTTTTTAAATTTTTTATTTTTATTAAAAGAGCTTGGGAAGTCTCTAAGGCATCCTAAAAAAAAAAGAAAACAAAAAGATCTCTTTCCCACTAATCTGTTGTTTGGGAATGCTCTGGTATTTAAAGTCCTGGTTTCTCTGGTGTACAAACTTGAAGACTATCTGTGTCAATGCACGTTAATGTTTACTCCCAGAGGAGGTGCTGTGTCTCCCTCCCTATTCCCCTTGTCTGGGGCAAGCATGAGCATTATAAAGGCAGCTGTACCCTCCTGTGAGTTTTGCTGGCTTAGGTTCCTCAGCCTGGGGTCAGCTCTGGCTCGGACACCTGGGGCCAGGGGCTTCTCTGTGCACTGACCTGCTCAGGGCTCCTGATGGTTGCCTGGTTTCCTGCCCAGGATTTTCTGGTTTTTTTTGTTTAGTTGGTTGGTTTTGTTTTTCATATCAAGAAACTCCAGGATCTTTGCTCTGAGCATCAAGAGACAGAGTCTCTGGAAGCTGGTTAGAAGAAAACACCTTCTCTCAACTGCTCTCAGTTATGTCTTTCTGGCAGAGAGAATGAGTAGTTGATTGTTGCCTGCAAGGAGAAGATGATAGCAGTGAGCACCTTCCCAGGCATGGTTTCCTCCCATGGCATGTTGGAGGTGTTGGTAGAGGAACCCTTTGGCCCTGCAATATCTGGGTGAAGATATCTCATGTTTTAGCTCTGGTCATCCAGCGGCAGTATGTCACTAGTGTCTGCTCTGAAAAACACCATGCTAGCCAGAGTGCTTGGCCAGGACTTCCCAAGGAAGAAACCCCAGGGCTGAAACCAAACCCAAATTCAGAGCTGTACCCTACCTCCAGGCTTTGTGGTCCCATAAGTGCATTGCTTGCACTGAGCTTCTCCCAGGGACAGGGACAGTTTTTGCAGGCTAGTACAACAAGTCTGCAAGGCACCTTTCCAGGCAGGTGTTGGGTCACTGTGGCAGGTGCAGGGGACCGAGCACAGCCCAGCACAGTTGGCACTTATTCCCCTGCCCTTCCCCTGGGTCTCAGCCCTTCTCCCTCTCCCCTGTCTGAGGCTTTTCCTGTCTCAGTGCTGAGAAGACTGGTGGGTCTGCTGAGCAGAGATAAGTGCACTCTTTGGGCAGCAGCTTCTGTCCTGTTCTTGCTTCCTGTGGTATTCTTAACTTCAGCTAGAGGAGAGCCCTGCAGTGTGATGTGCCTGGCAGGGCAGGCCTCACCAGCAACACTGCTATGCTCACAGGGAGTTGGGGCTGTTGGAGGGAAGGATACCTGGCTCTGCCCTTCAACTCCAGGGAGTGCTGCCATGGGCTGGGCCCTTCTGCTTCTCTGGTTCCTGGCCCAATTCCTCTATTCCCTTTCCCCTTTTGTATCTGCTCCTCCATCTCTGGCTTTCCCCAGCAGATCTCCCCGAGTAGGAAGCATATTGTTGGCCAGGAATAACCAGGCCCTGAATTCTGTTACTAGGGTACTGCATTGGTTTGATTCTCCCATGGGGCTTCAGAGTCCTGATCAGGGCTTGTCCAAGTGGTGAGTAGGTTGGCTGGTTCCAGTTATTCACTGTATGGAGCTTCTGCTTAGCCATAACATGAGCCATAGAGGCAGAGAAGAGAGCCTGGCCCAGTGTGGAAAGACAATGTAAGAATGGAAGCCCCTTGGCAGAAAAGTGCAAACTGGGAAAGAGCAGTGGCCAACAATGGTGGATTTTTTTTCCCATTCTTCCCCGTATTGGGCTCATAAGTGACAGTAGCAGTGCCAGCCTAGGAGAGGGGAAGGATTCTGTTTGTCTTCAGTGATGTGCAGGACCTGCATGCTTAAGGAGGACATACAGCCTTTCTTAGTGTGATATGCTTACCCAAGCTAGCCTGAAACAGGAGGTTCCTGCAGGTTTTCTGGAGCTGGCTTGCTGCTTTTCAAAGCAGGAGGAATGCTGAGTTCTCAGCTTTATCTCTGCCAGTGCAAGGGGAAACACCCTGCAGCACCTGCCTGCTCTTTTCTCACCCTGGTCCTGTCTGTGATGAGGATCTTCTGTTGCACTTGAGCCCTGTCCAGCTGGAGACATTCCTCTTTCAAACAGATTCATTCCTAGAAGGTAAAGGAGACTTTCAGCCTTTAGCGTGGACATAGAACAGCTGACAGCTTTTATGTCAGGCTGGTTGTGGAAGTGCCATGTGCTGGTGAGAGCACAGGGTCATAGGCAGGCAGGATTGCTGAGGGTGAATCTTCTCCTGTCCCCCTAAATGAGGAAATGTCCATCAGCTCAGTGCACATGGCTTCTACATTGGTAGTCACAAGTCTGTCCTCTGCAGAGAGCCTTTGGCTACCAGCTAGCAAGGATGATTCAAGTTACGCTTAGGAAAAAATGCACAGCAGTGAAATAGCAGAGATGGCTTCTACAGGTGGGCAGTGGTACTGCTGAAATCCATCTAGGAGGTTCCCTGCCCAAAGTTTGTGGGCTGCGTGGATTCAGATTAGAGACTGGACACCAGAGATTCAGACTCGTTTAGGAGATGGCATCTGTTTGTCAAAGGAGGGCTGTTGTGCTGCTGCCTTGAGCTACGTGGTAAGCAGAGACGAGACTCCTGAATAAATGTGGTTTGGCCATGTGGCTCTGGCAGTGAGGAGTATGGATAGGAAAGTAATTTAACACCACTCCTCATGCAACCCCCCATAGCCTCATATGCGACCCCCTGCACTCCCGGGCACATTCCCGTGCCTCTGCCAAGCTTTGCTCTGCTGAGTGAGTCTCTGCAGGGGTTGGTGTCCGTCTCCACAGAGCTATCCCAGGTTGCAGCTGGGGCTGTCAGTACATCTTGGACCCTGTGCCTGCCTGGGGAGGGAGCTGTGACACGAACTCCTCCTGTGCTGCTTGCTGTGCTGGTCCTGCCTGTGCAGTCCTGGTGCTCCCTGCATGCCTCTTCCCCAGAGAAGGAAGGGTCCCACTCTTCATGCTCTCAAATGGTGTTTCCTGCTCCTCCTCACCAACTCTGCTGTGCTTTAACACTGGCTTGCTCCTGTCCTGCAACTTCCTCACCCCCTGCTCCTTTCCTAGGCTCTTTGCTTCCTGTCTGTCTGTTGGGTCATTATAATATATATTTTAATTTTTTTTTGTAAATTTCTGTTTGAACATTTTGTCATTGTGAACAAAGAAAAATGAAACCTTTAAAAACATATCCATTTTATTAAATGATTATTGTTATTATTAATGTTTACTACCTGAATTGATCAGTGAAATAAATACATGCAAAAAGCCAGCCTCTTTCTGTTTCATTTCCAGTCCACTCAGGCAGCATTGCTGTTACATTGAGCAGAAGAGAGTGCAACTGACCCTGTTTCTCCTTTTATCTAATTTCGTGGGACCAGGCTCCAGGCAGGGCCTCCTGTGTGGGATTTCTGGCCTTTACATCAGAAGCTAGACAGGATGATCTTGAAATTCTTCTGTCTTTAAGCTTCCCCCAGGAGCAATGTCTAAATCAGCTGTGGGGGGCTGAGCAGGATCCAGGCCCAGGAAATCCATTTTGTGTGTAGCCAGAGGAGCATTGAAGTCTGTGCTGCATGGAGAGCCACAAGGGGTCTGGCTCTAAATTAGCTCTGTGTCATGCCTGGCCTGACCACCTGCTTGTGGAGAAAGGTAGCACCAAGTCCATGAGATGAGGTAAGTTTGATGAGCAAATTTACCCTGTGGTAGTCAAGGTGTGTCCCAATGGAAAGCAGGCCCTGCAGGAAAAACTGAGTTGGTTTGTTAGCCTAAGAGCTCTTTCCCACTCTGCCTGCCTGCTGCAGGGAAACAAATGATCTGCTCCAGCTTTCTAGTAATTTAAATCATAATTACTTAGAGCATCAGAGGTTTTCCCTTGGTTAAGGCCAGATTCTGCTGTAGTTTACACCACATTCAGGGTGTTCATCATTTTGCTCTGTACAATGGAGACTTTGGTCCAATGGGCAACAGCTACAGTTGCAGTGGTTTTCCACTAAGGAGCACTGCCAATGCCTGGGGTCAGGTTGATGGCAGAAAACTGTATGTGAAGGTGCAATGGCCTCAAAGACAAGATTCTCCCTAAATGCAGTTTTGACCCCTGGACGTAACCTGTTCAAGTGTTTGTTTAATGCAACTTCCAAACAAAAGATGTGGTCAATCTTTTTCAGTAACTGCAAACTGCACTTGTTGAGAGCTGCCAATTTATTTAGCTATCTAAAAAGCAGTCCCTTGGAATGCTTTTTTCCAATCTGTTGTCCTTTCTGTGAAGGAATTATTTTGATGTAGACAGTGAAACGCCAAGAGTTACATTTTAACAATAATGAAAGGATGTAAGTGCCAGGCAGGTTTTTCTTCTTGGTTTGATTATTGACACCAGTGTGGTCACTGGAAGTCCATTTCTCTCAGCAGATCTTCCACTGGTAATTATGAGTAGATCTGTGTTACTGCTTTAAGAGAAACCTCAGGGTCAGCACACTGCAAAGGACTAGGCTTCACCACTCTGCCACATACAACCTTCCTGATGAGATGGGAAACCAA
This sequence comes from Semnornis frantzii, assembly GCA_013399775.1. Classification (NCBI taxonomy): domain Eukaryota; kingdom Metazoa; phylum Chordata; class Aves; order Piciformes; family Ramphastidae; genus Semnornis; species Semnornis frantzii. The sequence continues at coordinate 34,025 of VWYK01000376.1, read as the reverse complement.
AGGCCACAGTGCTCAGGGAGTGTGGTACAAACCAGTCGCATTACCTTCCAGGTTGAAATGCATTTTGAGTTACTGCCTGGCAATTGAGACTTTGAAATGTTTCTTCTGAGCTGAGTATGTGGGTCCAGAATCATGGTTATCAGCACTGTTAGCATCTCTCCCAGCAAACGTGTTCTTGTGAGCAGTGCCAGCTCCCATTTCTTGGAAGACTTGCTGAATGAAGCCTCAGCTTCCGGTGACATGCAGCAAACTTGAAGGAAGGCCTCATGTGGGAGGTGTCCCTGGGATGAGGCTGACCCTTATCTTGCCAGCCAGCTGCAAGAGGATTATCCAGGAGCTCAGCTACGCAGCTGCAAAAACTCTTGCACTGGCTGGACTGCCTTGAGACCTTCATCTTTTGTTGTAAAGCCAGCAAGAAAGCAAAGATTGAACTACTCTGGTAAGTCAACAAAGCTGTCTTCTTGAATTTTTTCTTTTCATTTGGCAGACAGATGGCACAGAAAAGCTCTGTGGCAGGTGTGTGTAGTTGTTCTCCTAGAGAAGTTACAGCAGCTCCTGTTTGGCGATGGTAGGAGACTGCAGTACAAAGAGAACCTGTAGAGCCCTGTCTCCCAGCATGGTGACAGCTCCAGAAGGAGGTCGTTCACCTGCTGGAACAATATCTAGCATGAAAAACTCTTCAGGTCAGCACCCTCTCTGCTGGCCAAGGACTGTTTTATCACTTTTCAAAACTGGAAATGCTCTTTTTTTTTTTTTTTGTGGAAACAGTATATTTGTTTTTCAGTCTCCTCTTGCAGTTTGCATGAGCAAAACTTTGCTCACAAATGCAATTCAGAGCTATGATAAGGCACAAGCAGTTTCATATTCTAATTTTTGATTCCTTGGCACAGTTTTTTTATGGCTATCCTAGTAGAGTGCCTCAAGTAATACCGAAAACACAGGCAGCTCTTGTATACTTCTGAGGACTAGTGAAAACAGATTTGATGGCTGTAGCTAAGCCTTCCAGTAGCTGTTCATATCCCACCTCAAATCCAAGGTTGGAAGACCAGGAATATTCTCCCTCCTGTAATGAGACCTTACTTGCACAGCATCTCTTTTAACTCTGCTCTTTCCAGAATTCTCACATCTCCTGTGAAGGACAGCAAAGCCACTCACCTTTAGAAACTCATCCTTGGAACAAACCAACGAAAGGCCTGGGCTGTGGTGTCTGTCCCACAGTGTGTGTGGTGTCTACTTATCCGGTCTCACCAGGGGAGTGTTTACAAATGAAGATGAATGGTGGAATTCTCTTTTTGTCCCTCCTTGTCTTCCTCCCACTTGTGATACCCACATGCCCTGTGCCATGCAAGTGTGCCACCAACATTATTGACTGCACATCAAAAGACCTGACTGTAGCAAAACTACCAGTTGCTTTCCGTCCTTCAGCTGAAGTTATCCACCTTGGTTACAACAAGCTCACCTCTATCCCCAATGGGCTCTTTGACAACCTAAGGAGCCTCCACGTAGTCTACCTGCAGGGCAACCCTTGGGAGTGCAACTGTGATATCCTCTACTTGCGTTCCTGGCTCCAGTGGCAGCAGAACCGGACTCTATACAGGGATGTGAGATGTACCTCCCCAGCTCACCTTCAGGACCGGATTATTGCCTATCTGACAGAAGATGAAATCATCTCCACATGCCAGTACTGGTACTGCAGCCTGGCTCTCCTCTCTCAGCTCTGCCTCTTCATTCTCCTTGTCCTCCAAGGTATCTTGGTTATCTTCATCATTGTCTACCTGCAGAAATTTCGGAGAAAAGCTGCTGAAGTCCGGAGCACCACCCAGGATCTGCACCAGCATGTAGACACCTAGGTGTCATCTTCAAGAAGTCCCTACACAGTGATTAAAATCACGAGAGTGAAAGGCCCTTCTCCCTCTTGGGTGATACTGTGCTGAGGTCATGTGGCTTGTGGTATTGCGAGAAGCCATTTAAGTGCAGCATCTGATCTGACTGCAGTCTGAAACAGGGCTCAAACTCATCAGACACTTGCTGTATTTCCAAAGACTTGAACTTGTGTTTTATTTAGTGCTTTTAATTCTTTAGTGTGATCTTGATTGCTTTGCAGAACTGGGAGAGGTTCTGCTTTGGTAGACTAAGGAAATCATGAACTGCACCAACCAGAAGTGACTCAAGTTGTTCATAAGCTTGTAGGGTGCTACAGTCCTTGGTCCCTTCTACACAAAGAGTATTTCTGCCATACTTTCCATGATGATTCTGGTTGCATTGGGTCAGGTGAGGACAGAGGCTGACAGTGAACACTTAAGATACTGGGCTAGGACAGTGGAAGAACACAGTTTCCTTGGTGTTACCACAGATTGCCTTAGTAACTTTGAGCGCTTTTTCTTGCCCAGTGTGTCATTTCCAGTGTTTGAGGGGGAGGGAGTGAATGCTCAGAAGCCTACCCCACTTCACCCTGTCTCCATTCTTTTAAATCTACTTGTAGTTTAATACTGACTTGCATGCATACTGAGTCAGACTTGGACCCTGCATAATTATGAGAAGTTCAACGCGAAGTGAGGAGTTGTGGAGACGAGAGGCTCTTTCTGACTCTGCTTGTGCAGCACCTGGCACATGAGAGCTGGTTCTCTTTGGAGCCTCAAACTGCAACACCTACTGAAGTGCCTACAGCTGGTTACGATGTCCCTTAATTATTTTTGGAACAAAGCAAAATTGAATAAAATAGTGATTCATGATGATGTGACTTGGGTTTCTGCTCTGTGTTAGCTATCGTGCATGCTCTTGTGCTCCCTTACACCTAGACTTTGTGCCAAGCAGAACGAACAGTGAAGGATGGTTTAGATGTTAACCGAGGTACACAACAGGATTAAGCTACCGAGCGCCACAATAGCTGCTCCCTTCTAGCTCCACGAGGTTGCTGCTTATTTTGGTGTGATGGAGGTTGGAGGGGAAGAGTGGCTCCTGCTATAGGGATATTTGCAGGGCGGTAGCCCTGACAGCTGCTGGTGACCGGCCCCGGTGCTCTCGGTCCGCAAGGACACTTCGAGGGGTCCAGATCTCCTCAGGCTACACGCCGACAGCGCTCGGCCATCAGACCTGCAGCTCGCCTGGCGGCAGAGGGCGGGGGACGGGAGGGCAGGGAAGCGACTCCGCCTCGCGCCGCCGCCGCACGTCCCCTAGCGGTCGCGCCTGGGGCCCGCGCGCTCTTCAGGCACGAGGCCGCAGGGAACGTGCGAGGCGGAGGAAGGCGCTGAGCTGGGCCGGGTTCGGGGGCTGCTGAGGGGAAACGGAGGGTCATGGCGCCTCTCTGCCATGGGTTGCTTCACTTTGGCTCAGCTCATTCCAGTGGTCCGTGCCAGCCCCCAAAATATGAAGTACTGCGGTGGCATTGCCCCTGGCTGCGGCGCTGATGCTGAGTTGGGAAGGTGAGGCCCTCCCCGTGCCCAGAGAAGGTCGGCTATAGCGGGGCAGGAGGCCTCGAAGGCCGAAGAAGATGTTTACCATGCCGATGTGCCTGGGCCAACCTGATGTGAAGTGACACAGCTCTGCCTCAGGAGCAAAGGTATTGTTCACAGCTCTGCCTCAGGAGGCCTCTTTCCCCACTTTCCTGTCTCTGGTCCCTGTTTCTTCAACACTGCTCGTGGAGGTAGCCTGCCTGGATGTTGCGGTGTAGCACCTGAGGGAATGGAGTTCCAGTCTAGATCTGTTTTTAATTCTGAGATCTGCACCTGGACTTTTTAGCTAATACACCTTCTGTTGGGGGCTGCGATTCCACTGCAGTGTCACCAGCGGTCCCCTAAGGGGAGGCAGAGCTCCTCTGAGGAACCTGCTCTGCGAGGATGCCCAGACTGATGCTTCTTGAATCCCTCAGTCACTTCTAAATCTCGAATTTTTAAATATTATTAAGTACTGCATCGTTGTGGGGCTTTTTNTATTTTAGCTATTTTGTGCCTGGTTTGAAGTCCTTTTCCTTCGCTGGTACATGCAAGGAATGTAAAAGGCCTTGCAAAGTATGTTAGTGTGGCAGAATGGATCCCTGGATTTGCCTGCAGATTTTTAGCTGAATTTCCTTGAGAGGATGCTGCTAATGCACATAGGCAGGTTCTAACAAACACTGCTACAGACACAAGCTCAGTTGCAGGGAGAGGCAGGACCGGGAGCAGGCATGATCCCAACCCTGTGACTGCTGAGCTGCCTGCCTGTCAGCACTGCCGTGGGGTGCTGGAAACCCATCAGGACTCAGTGAGCCCACAAAGAACAACTGCTGACTTTGGTTTCACTTCCCTGGGAGGCAGGAGGGGTCCTGACTCTGCATGGTTAAGTCTTGGCACTTGAAAGGTAAAAAGCCTTTTTGGCATCGTTTGCACCTGTGAAGAATGTGACCAACCATAGCAATGTGATAATGAATTACCCTGAGTGCAGAATGATTTGTATGCCATGGCAGCATGTTTAATCCATAAATCTAAAGCCTGCATGTCTTGGCATCTCCTGGCTCAGCTGCATGTCACAGATGCTTACTTACTTGCTCCACTGATCTACTGTGCTGCTGCTGAAGAGAAAATTTACTTACTTTCTGAAGGGAAGGACTGTGCAAGGCAGTTCAGCATCTTCAAAGGGAAACTAGTGATGGAAATATGGCAAAGATAAATGAAAGCCATTAGGCTGCTTTGGGGATAATTTCCTAGTATCATGACCAGTCCACCATGCCTGCTGGACAAGCTGCTGAATTGCCAAAGGCTAAAGGTGCTTCCAAGCAGGTCCTTTCTCTGAATGATACCAGGTTAAAAAACCTTGGGAAACCAAACAAAACTGTGTTTGCAGAGCTCCAAACCTGGCGTGTCTAAAAAGTAGGCCAGCACTTCCTTGGTGAAGTTCCAAATGACTGGTAGATTATATGGGGGAAAGAAGGCACTTCTTTCAAATCCCTGGATTTTAGATATGGTATCATCATCTTGGATAAGGGCCTTGAAAGCAGCAGGTTGCAGTGTCAAGGTTTGCTCTAAAGACAGGATGTGCATACATACTCTATGTCTAGATAGATCTATATGTTCCCTGGAAGGACAGGATAGATCACTGCTGGAGAACATAACATTTAAGCACATTTTGTCCAAAATAAAACCAGATCATCCTCTTAAATCCACAAGTAATTTTCTTCCTGTCTTATGGCACGTGCTGCTCTGAAATGTTTGTGACTATTGAAAAGAGAGCATGCTAGGAGGTATTTCTTTGTATTTCCGCCTGAGAGTTCTGAAATCAAAATACCAGGAATGTCCTCTGTGGGTGGCTAATGCTTTAGGTTGTGTAACTCTCCGATCTACCATCCTCATCTCCAATAGCTGATGGTCCCTCCTAACCTGCCCTGTCACAGTGTTTGATGACACAGCAGTATCATTCATTTTGTATGGAGACAGAGCGCGGCTCATTCCAGAGCCCTTGCCTGCAGTGACAAGTAATTTGGGTGTGCTCGGAAGAGGGCAGCAAACAGCTTCTCATCTCCTGTTTGCTTCCACTATTAAAATCAACGTGAGATGTGGGCCTGGGAGAGGACGAAGGCAAACATTTCTGCCCAAATAGACTGACAATGATGCTCCAAGCAGCAGACATGCTTTTAGAATCTGTGACTCTTAGTTTGAACAGTCCTGTTCTTATTGGCATTCCAAAACATCGTACTAAAACTGAGAGGGGAGGAAAGGGGGCATTGTGATGCTATGGCCATGATGGAAATAAATGTTGGTTCTCTGTGGACTGTTCAATATGAGCTTTGGAAAGCTGAAATCCAGCCCTTGGCAAGTGATGGTGAGAGCCATGGATTTCTGCTGGCATGCCTATTGGAGATGGGAGGGTGCCTGGAGGATGGGTGGGGAATAGGTGCTGGGAGAATACCCCAGGGTTTGGTAGGATGCGAGTGCAGAACAACTCATAGTTATTTGTGTTGGTTGTGTGTCCATGGAACAGAAAATGCAGAGGCTGAAAAATCAGCCACCCTGCTGCACTGGTTCAGAGCCGTGGGGTCTGAAGTACTGTGAAACTGACAACTCTTATAAATCGTAGCCCTTAACTTGGCTATTTCCCATGGGATGAAAATGGGCTGTGCCTGTGTTTGGGGAGCTTTTCTCACCAGGGCTTTTACCTCCAGCATTCTCAAGCTCGCCAGGCGATGGTGCGGGTGCCCACACTTGCTTTTCATCTCCATTACCTGATCTTTCAACACAGCGTTAGCAAGCTAATTTTTTTCTTTTTTTTTTTTTTTTCCCAGGATGAGACTTTAATTCCCTCCTATTGAGCATGGCCAAAGAAGAGAGCTCAAATGGTGATTTTATTCCAGGAACAATGGCCCTCTTATGTCCTGTGTCATGATCTCTATGAATGAACCTGCTGGTGAAATCAAGGCTTTTCCCCAGGCGGTTTTGTACCTTTCTCAAGTGAATCGTCATATTAGATCAGCTGCCTGGATTCCTGTGAGGAGAGAGAAGAGAGGTTAAGCATGAAATCTTTGTTCTGTGGGGACATGAGGCAAAATGGCTGTCAGTGAGATTTGGGCTTCATATTTAGTCTCCATAAATTCCAGTGTGCTGCAGTGAGGTTGCTCACATGAAAATTAATGAAGCAGAGGCCACCTTCCCTGCATGCACATGTTTTTCTACCTTGTAATGATTCTCTCCAAGTCCAGTTCAAAGCCTCCACCCTGGCCTGGCTGCATACGTCAAACCAAAGCTGGCATCATCCTTCTTGCCTCATCCTCAGCTCTGCTGCGAGCTGTTGCCTCTTCTGTTGGTACCTGTTCTTCTTCCCCACCCTTCCTAGTGATGTCAGCATTTCTCAAGTTGTGTATAATATATAGATTGCTACTTGCTCATGTTTAGTCTTTGCTGGCTTAGCCACACCAAAAACACCAAACTGATTCATTTGACCCAGTGCAGAAAGCTTTGAAAGACATTGATGTTCTTGATGACTTCTTCCCCACTTGACCCCATTGCCACTGTATGTCATTGCCACTATATGTCAAGAGTGGGATTTTGATGGCCCCTTTCCTGCTTTTCCTTTTTGCCTGAGATTTGCAAAAGTGCGAGAAGCAGCCTGTCATTTCTGTTGTATCTGCCCCTTAAACAAAGGGAAGCTCCCTCCAAATGCTGTGCTTGAATTTTAGTGTGCAAATTCCCATGAGGTATCCTACAGTGCTTCAGGTAGAGTGGTTTGCATCTGTCCATCTTAATCTCAGTGAAAAAAGGGGACAGAACAGCTTTCTGTTTCTGTGTTGAGTGAATGAGGCACATAGAGAGGAGGGAAAAACATATGTTCATATAAAATGAAGGTGGAGAGAGAGTGAATTGCATTGTCTGTAATCTGAAAAAATATCATGAGATATGTTGTCATGAGTGGATATGGGAGAAGGCTCCACTTGAAGTGCAGTGTGGTTTGATCTATGTGGTGGTGGTCACACTTTGGGAGAAGTCACACTTTGGGTAAGTTGCTGAGTGTTGCAATAAGCCAGTGCCCTAGTTTCTGTTCTAGACTTGCAGAGAGGGGGAAAAAGAGAACAATGTGGCGCAGCTGTGGGGCAAGCGCACTTGGTTATGCATGTCTTGGGAGTGTAACCTTGGTTATGTCCAGTAGGGCAAGTATTTCTAAACCCAGTAGGGCAAGTATTTCTAAACCCACTGAAAGATCTGAGTCCTGTCAAAATGAGAGGAAATTTGGATTAGAATTGGACACTATAGCCCCTAAACTTGTTCCAGTAGTTAATTTGCTATGGAAAAGTTAGCATGTCATTTCAATCCCCATTTGTCTGTGAGTCTCCGGCATTGCTACCTTGCCTTGTCTTTATCGTAGATGTCTGCAGGGCCTCATGTGCTAGGCACTCTACATTTCCAGGAATGGGAAATTATCTCAGATGTTCCCCATTTTAGACAGGGTAAAAAAAAAGTCTGTCTTGGAAACAGCTCAGCTGAAGCCTGGAGCATACAACCAGTGCATACATTTCCATGTTTACCCTTCTGCCTACTAGCAACCAACTTGAATTTCTAAGTGAAAAATCACTCTAATCCAAAACCTGAAGTTTAGTATTTGTTAACTGGAAAGAAGACATCTAAATAAACATTTTATATATTTTTTTTAGATCTGTGTTTCAAAAACACGTGCTTATTCCAATGGTTTTTGGAGCTTCAGAAACTGGGGGCTTCATTCTAAAACAGTAATTCACTGAATGGTTTCTACCAGGTTTGTACCTTGCACAGTGAAGAGGATTTGTCTGCTGAAGTGTCTTTCATTGCATGTGCTGAGATAGCAAAAGAACAGAAAACAGAGGGTGGGGTAAATGATCTTTGTTGGTAGGAGTACCAGCGACCTCATGGACTAGGGGGCTGCTGCTGTGGAGGGGAGGTGACTTATTTGGAGCCAAGCCTCTGGCATAGATCTTCCTGCAAGAGGCTGGATCCTGCCAAAGTTACAGCTTTATTTTTTATTTGCTGTGCAAGTGGATCCACCTGACAGAAGCCAAGCAGGACTGACAGCATTTGGGGTTTCTCCCCTGGAAAGCAGAAGAGTTCTGTTGCCCAGAGACTGAATGTTTATTAACCACAGCAATCCAGCAGGTCTTGGAAGGACTCCCAGGACCCCTGGAGGTGCTGAGCTGTGTGTGTTGACACACTGGGAGTCCAGAGCCTGCTGTGTTTCTCTTATTTCAAAGGAAATGTCAGTCAGAGAGGGAATATCTCCTGTTGGGAAGCAGCTGGAGTGCATATCAAACAAGAGCTTTTACTGGGGTAGGAGAGCATGGCAGAAGGAAACCTCTAGTGTGAAAGGGAAGGGAATAGGCAGGGATTGCTATTGCTCATCTGTACAGGAGTGGCTTGGCATTAATGCTCCCTACCTGTGGCAAGCAGGATGCAGCCCCAGAGATGTTGGGATGATATCTCCTTAGGCTGTGCTTTGGCAGGTAGTGAGAGAAGTGGGTGGGAGGTGATGCTGAGCTTGGGTTACTAGCTGCACCCAGCCAGGTCCCTGCATCTCTCTGCACTGACACTAACAGGGTGTGAAGTAGACTGGTGTGGAGGTGGACATCAGTGCTCAAGACAAGAAGCATATAAAGCTGACAGCTGTGTGAAACTGCTCTCCTTCCTGCTGTGACAGCCAGCAGGAGCCTTGTGTAAATTGCTTTTAATGACTACCCATTCGAAGAGATAACTTACTATCTTTTACCCTGGAACACTTTTTTATCTGGAACACTTCTCCAGCACCCTTGGGCTGTGAGCATATACATCCATGCTCCCCATATTGAAGAAGAGGTGGCCGTTCTCCACCCAGCAGTCACAGCACTGATGCTACAGCGAAGTCACCAGGACTGCTGAAGGACATCAGGGGCATTTTCACGAGCTGCTTGGATTGGTAGCTCTAATCCACCCTCAGAGGTCTTTCCCCTTGACTTTGTTGAGTGGGAAGTCTGAACTGAGTGCTGCAAAGATGAAAATGTTCCTGGCAGGCATGTGGGAGAATTCAGTGCTGACTGTTCATTTGCTATTGTGAGCTGTCTGGGAAAGGTTTCCTCACTCAACTAGAGAGGAAGAACCTCGCTGCAGAGTTTAGCATCGGTGCTACTAATGCTTAAAGCAACCTAACAGCAAACAGCCCTCAGAACTCAAGACACATAAAGGGACCAAGAGCGAGCAGAAAAAAAAAAAGGGCTGGACCTGATAGGCAGTTCCCTGGAAACAAGGAACTTAATCGTGGAGCATTTACAAATGTTGAAACAGTTGTTGCCTACTGAGCTGGCCTAGATGTATCCTCAGCAGTTCCTACAGATGGAGAATGAGTGGCAAGAATAACAGAGGAAGGAGGATCTGGTTACAAGCTTGGAGTGGAATGCCAAAATTTCCTTGTCTGTCTTCTGCCTTCCCCTCCTACCTGTCTGGCTAATACAGCCCTGGTTCAGAGTTCAGCATGGCAGGGAAGAGAGGCTCTTCTGTTGGAGTCATTGCACCCACATCACTGTATGCCAAACTACAAAAAAAAAAAAAAAAAAAAAACCCAAACCAAAACCATGAAATATATTTGAGCTGATGCACTTAATCTTGCAATGGAGAGAAAAGCAGTAGAACTTGTGGGCTACTGTGAAGCACTCCATAGCTTCAGGCTAACAGAGCTTTTGCAGGGACATTGTGATCAGATTGAAAAAACTGAAGGGTATTTTGTTGAATGGAGTTATTGAGAAACTTAATCTAGAAAGTTAATCTTGGAAGTATGCTAAATTTGAAGATCTGTGAGTGCTTTGAGATTTGCCAGTGAAAAATGCTGGGCAGAAGGAGAAGATGTATCTGTGGTTCAAAACAGAGGCAAGTATATACCTCCTGCTACAGCATGGCTATGCAATAACTTCTGAAAAACTTTCTTTGCTTTTGAAATAAATTTGACTGCATTAAGTGGCACGGCTTTCTCAGAATGTTTTCCTTGGCGTGCCTAATACCTTCTGGCCTCTATTCCTTCTCTTTTCCTACCATATTCTTTGCAAACAATTCAGTTTGAACCTTACTTTGCTTTGTTTAGGTTTAGTATTTCTCTCAAATATTTAAGGCTATGATACTTATCTTGAGTAGCAAGCCAAAGAATCACAGAAATTCTGTGTTAATGTCTCACCCTCCTCTTGCTACAGAGTGACTTCCCCAAGCAGAGTAGTAAGCTCCTCAGCTGCTGTTTATTCCATCCTAATGCAGCAGAGAGGATTACAAACTTTTGGATGGTGGGACACCTTAAAATAGTTTCAGGTGCTGTTCATTCTTTCACCTACCTTGTGATGTACCTGCTGTTCTAGGAAGTGTAGAGAACCTACTTAGTAAAATTAAAATATATCTCACAGATACTTCTCATCAACAGATCTCAGAGAGCTTTTCCAAGCTGAGTACCAGTTGCTATATTAATTGCAAAGATGGAGAAACTGAAGCAGGGAAAGTTTTTGGATGTTCTTGGTCTTACAGAGCATATCAGCAGCAAAGCCGAGATTGAATAGCCCTTTATCATGTACGAGCTTCCTGGGAAGTGGGAAGGAAGGATGAGCAGCCCAATGTGACTGTCCTGCATGTAGCTCCTCACTTTCTTCTCAATAATTTGCACATTGCTAAAGAGAGACTTCTTCCCCTGCTCTTCACAGTTAGTTTAGTTGCCAGGTTCCTCTGAATTTCAGTAAGTCTGAGGCTGGAAAGGTTTGTGTTACAGGCTGACACCAGAGTCTTGGAGGCACCCTGTCTCCAGGCCCTGTTCTTTGATGGGCAAATGATACTATCTCACAGAAGTCTTGTAAAATGCTACCATGAATCTTCTCAGATGTTCATACCCTGGATGTTACAGGAATGGCAAAGAGCAGGGGCATTTTTTGATGCATGGTGCTGCACTGAGATGAGATCTTTCCTAACTTTGGTCTCGTTGAGCAGGAAATGTGTTCTGCAATCTGACAAGCTGCAGAAGTGGCAGTGAGAGCAGAGTTCTCCAGTCCCAAGCACGCTTAACTGAAGACATATGGGTCAGTGTCCCCTTTCAGTGTGTAAGGAAAGCCAAATACTGCTTTCACTGGGTCTGCTTGGCCTGGAAATAACTTAATGTCTTTCTACTATGCTACCATGGTGCTTTCTGCTCCCCTGCTTGTGAAGCACCACATCCACTGAGGGTTGTGTCTTCAAGTGCTCAGCCATTTTTCCTGGATGTTGATACAAAGGCACTTGTGATGCTCAGAGAAGGGGAGGCAGGGTGCATGCCTGCCCCATAAGATAATGTGTCTCCACCTACGCCTGGCATGGCTATGTTTTTCTAGCTCTTTTGTGGTTTTCTTCTCATCTTGCATTTGCAAGACCCTGCTCTGGCTGTAGCAACTGGATAAATCTTTCTAGTGTTCCTCCCACAGGACCCAAGCACGAGCCCAGCCAAGCTTTTTGTACATGTCTGCAGATGAACCTTTGCCCCTATGGTTTGCATGGCTCTCTCTTCACCCATGGACAGGCACTCCATTGCATTAAGTGGACATTTTCCAGCCTTGAGCTGCCAGAGTTAATTAACCTGCTATGGCCAGGCCAGTCTTTCTGGGAAACTAGATCCACTGGGTTGTGCATTCCACAAGCCTCTCTTTGCCTAGTGTTTATCTGTACAGGAAAAATCCATTTCTTCCTCCATGTACTTGTATTTGGGGATTAGAGGTGGCAGAAGCCTGGGGAAGGGAGTAGGGTTTGAGTTCCCCATGTCTCCCAACTGCCAGGAACTTGCCATGGGAGAAAACCAACCCAAAGCTGCTGGAGACACCTTGGCTCTTCCTGGGTGGAGGATGCACACAGGTAATTTTCCCCAACTCCTCTGAGAAGAAGCCAAGTCTCTCCTTCCTTGGCGCAGAGCTGCCTTTGTGTAAGGCAGCTGACAGATTTTCCTAGGAACTGCTTGGCACGACTGGCATGATGTTGCTTTCCAACTTAGCCCTTGTCCTCTCTCTTCCAGCAGGTTTGTCCCACTTTCAGATGAAAGCATAAGATTTTCCTCTGAGCTCTGTTTAACTTGTATGTTACTACTGGTCAGACCCTGTAGAATAATATTCTTCATGGCATTACCCTTTAGGGCCACGGGGCCCAACTCCCTTCTGTGTCTTGAGTTTTCAGAAGTCTTTGAGATAATATTCTCCAAGCAGCCTGTGGAGGCAGAGGTCAAGGATGGGCTGGGCTCTCCCTGAAATGGACTGGGTTCCTGTGGCTAAGTTCTTGGGGCAAACTGTAGAGATAAACATTGAATTCTTCCTTGGCTAATCCTTATGTTAAAGCAAAATACCCCTTTTGCACTGCACCCACTGTATCTCTGTGTTTTCAGGCTCGTACCACCTGTGTTGCTGTGCTTCACTTCGTGATGGGTTAGTGCTGGTGCTGGAGGGAACAAATACTGAGTTGTTCAGTCTCCTGACACATACGTGCCTGACTCCCATCAGTGAAGTGCTGTATAAGGCCATTTATCTCCCTCTCTGAGGGGCAAAATGCTCCCTTCCAAAAGGCCCTAATCAAGCAGAACGCTGGGCAGACTTTTTCCCGTTAACTGAGCCTGTCTTTCCTTGTAAGAAAAAGAAGTCTAATCATGCTGTCTTCCAAAAATAATAATTAAAAAGTATAAGCTTGCATGAAAGCACGTTATGCTCTGCAGAAAGAAAGATAGGGACCTTTTTGACTGGTGCTGAGGGCAGGATACAGAGAGTTGTTTGCTTAATGTGAAAAAAAAACAAAACAGAAGTCACCTGCATGGTCCAGTCCTGTTTGGACAGAGGCTGCAAATCCACCCCCCTCTCCCATCTAGTACTGTGAGTGAGTTGTGAGTTGCAGTAAATCAGAACAAGCCTGGGGGGGGAAGCTTGAGGTGGTTTTTATTTTTTAAGGGACTTGATTGTCCAGCAATTTTTCTCCCTTGGTGCCACTTCACGCCACTTCTGACTTTGATTAATAGGTCTCTGAATAAAATGTTAATCTAACTAGGGGTCCTTGGCCCAGCCCCCCTGCCCTCCATGCCGTGCTCCAGAAATATCAGAGAAAACACACAGAGATTTTGTCTCCCTGCAGAGCAGTTGTAGCTTTTGATTAATGGGTGGAAGGGCCCAGCTCCAGGTTTGTGGCATCTCTTCTGACTGCAGAAAAATAAGCAAAAAGTCACCAAACATGACACAGAGAAGGAAAGTCCCAGGAGCTGCAACGAGAAGAAAGAAAGGAGAAAGAGCAGCTTATAACTCAAGATGTATCCCACTGTAAACCTTGATATTTGTGAATTTGAGTTTGGACCTCATCTCCACTTCAGCCTTTCTTTATAGTGAGTTCAGATTCCATTGCTGGACTCAGCACTTCCCAAGCTCTGGGGTGTGTTAGATTCGAATGTCTACATTGTGACCTACTTTACGCATTGCCTTGGGCTGACACTTCGTATGCATGTGTTAAGAGTGGCTAAGATGGCTTAATAAAACCCCCATGACCTTACACTTCAAACAGGACACCTGTTTCCCCTCTTCTTGCCCATTCTCTGAATCAAACTTCTTTCTGAGCTTCTGAAAGGATCAGAAACACGTGTTTCATTCCTGTTTTCAGGTCAGCACTGAACTAGGAATAGGTGGATTTGTATTACTTTCAAGTGGAAGCCAGACCTGATGGAAATTTTCTTGTTCCCTCAAGCTGGATGATTTAGTGGAGCTACACACACAAGAAGCTATTCATGAGAGGGCTTGTCTACACAGGGCAATTAGGCTCGAGTGGGTCGGGAAGTCAAACTGACTCAGTCAGTCTGAAATAGGAGTATCCACTGAAGAGGATCATCAAAGAAGCTGTTCCTTAGGCAGGCCTTAATTTGTGGTATGGGATGCACGTAAAGTGTGAAGGAGAGTGAAGACAGATGTGTACCACTTCCATTTTCCAATGGAGTAGATAGAGCAAAGCTTACATCACTTAGTTGCTGGTTACAGAGCTGGAGCATAAAAGCTGGTGGAGTTTCTTGTGTTTGTGCTCGGTGTACAACACTCTAACTAGGGAATCACAGAATCACAGAAACGTCCAGGTTGGAAAAGACCTTGGGATCAGCAAGTCCAACCTATAACCCTACTCTACAAGATTCACCTTAAACCATGTTCCTAAGCACAACATCCAAATGACCCTTAAACACATCCGAGATGGGCTCACACCTTTGAGTAAAGAGGGGGAAAAAATATTTTGAACCTGAATATTCTGTTCAAAATATTCTGAATATTTTGAACCTGAGCTTTTTGGTCAGAATATGTAAAGGACTCTAATTTGTGCAGCTGCAGTACTCTCTTGTGTGAAGGAAAAGTCCTGCATCCTCAGCTACATGAGAAGTATTTAAATTGTTGAAGATTCAGCCTGCTACCAAGAGGTTTATGCTTTCTTTACCTGGGAGGAATCTGTGAAGCAGCATGGCCCTTCCTGCAACTGGTGCTGTATGTCCTTTCTTCTCCTCTTGTCATCTCCCAGGAGGCCTTGTCAGTCCTTGAGGGGCCTGTCATCCAACTCTCTCGACAACTGACATGCCTGGAGGATGCAGTGGTCCCTGCTGACAACGGCTTTGTTTCCCGTGTGATGGATGGCTTTGTGGCCCAAGCCTCTCCATTGTCCCCTAGACTGTGGCCTTACTTCAGTGATTCTTATCTCTGCCCTGAATATCCACTCCCTGCGGAGAAGGTGAGCAGTTGCCAGTGCTTCGCCTTCTCCCTAGGTACCTCTCCAGGACCGGGGTGGGGAGAAGGACAACAGGCATCCCTTCGAGATTGAGTGAAGCCCAGCTGTGCTGTTTACTCGTACCTGTGTGGCATTCGGCTCTTATCTGCAAGGGGAAGGCAGATAGGAGGGATTATTTTCATTAGTCAAACAGTCAGTTGTATAGGCAGTGTAGAAGTCTGCTGTAATTACCATTCTCTGGCTCTCATACTCCTATCTTGTAAATCGAAGATCCATCACAGCCCTCCTCCTCCTATTGTTCTGTAATTAACTGGACAAACTACGGGAGCATTGTCGTAGCTCCCCTTTTACAGAGGAGGGACAAAGACTTGAAGGAAAATTTCAA
The DNA here is from genome assembly GCA_013399775.1 of Semnornis frantzii. NCBI lineage: Eukaryota > Metazoa > Chordata > Aves > Piciformes > Ramphastidae > Semnornis > Semnornis frantzii. The sequence goes on along the minus strand of VWYK01000376.1, from coordinate 18,464 downwards.
TTCTCTTCAGCTTTTTTCGTCCTCTCGAACTCTTTTCTTCCTATCTTCTGATCCATCTCATGGCTCTAAAGATGTCTCACCTGCTTCTCTGAATGAGCACTTATTTGGAAACCTACAATCAAAACAGAAGGAGTGGCCACAAAAGGACAGACCCAAGGATTTTAACCCTTCATGTTCCACTATAGATGTGTGCACATGTGCTCATTCATTCCCTAGTCTAAGAAGCAGCTCAGTTCTGAACAGGTGTTGGACCATCTGCTAATAAAAGTGAGCTACAGTTGCCTCATCCATTCCTTCACTATAACATGCTGAGGATTTGGCTCCCATCAAACCATCACTTCACCAGGAGTTGTACACTCTCTGGAGCTGGATTAGGAGCTACAAGGGAGATGGAAGATTTCCAAAGAGTGTGGTAGTGTGCAGATGTGGGGACTTAATGACCCACGAAGGTAGATAATACGTTTCAAGGTTCCATATGGCTCTGGAGTTTGATGTGGATTCTGGAGCATGGAGGGAACTGGCAGTCAAAAGCTGGGTTTTTTTTCCCCTGTAGACCAGATGAGTGGAGCTGCTGTGTTTCTGAGCAGCATGGAGAGCTGATTGAACTCTGCAGGAGACAGAGGTGGAACTTTCCCTAAGCTGAGTCATCTTATTTTGAAAGGCTGCTCTTGACAGCCTTTGGAAGGGTGTATCCTGCTCCATCACCCAGTGAGAGAATGCAAGGGCATGAGCATGGGTGGACTAAAGCTCTTCTCTTTATCTTCTTTCCCTCACTTGTCTACAGGATTTTACTAGTTCAGAGCAAGGTGTTTCTCTCACTTTGCCTTACAGCACCTAACGTGCTGTGGCCCTGTTTTCAGCTGAAAACTTTAGACACTGGTGCACTACAAATAACAATGGTTTATAGTCCCTCTGTTCTCTTCCTCTGCAAACTTTTAGAAAAGCTCACAGTTCTCACTGCCGTTGCTTTGACAGCAGAATTTAGTCCTTTGTGTTGTTAGTGTCACACAGCCAACTTTGGTGACCCCGTGGACATCCCTTAGAGCAGACTTTGGCTCAGAGGCTGAAGATCTACATTTCTTCCTTATTAGAGGTGTCAGGTAGGTCTGCTGGATTAAATGTATGCCTTTATGTTCTGGTAGGCCAGGCCTTATAATAAAAAAAACCAAAAACCAATGGCATTGTCTATTTAACCTCCATTTCTAAAATCTTCTTTTCCAGCTCTTGTGAGCTGTAAATTAGACCTGCTTACCCCACAGGAACTCTGAAGAGGTGACCTGATGCTGACCTCCAAGCCATGGGGCACTTCTTAGTGCTGCCTGCATCCCAGTGACCAGGTCACTTGTATTAATATCTGAGCATACTGAAATACCTCTTGTGAGGCCAGTGAAGCACATGGTATCTAAACTCCGCTTGGAAAAAGGTTTTGCCACTTCAGTACGTTTGAATGGAAAGGGGAAGACCTGTTCATGTTTATTTTGCAGCCTCTTTTATTGACTTGATTTATAGCCTGAGGCTGTGAGTTAATTGAGGTCTAGTCCAGGAGAGGGCACCTGGGAAGGGGAGGTGCTGCAGTGCCACCAAAGGCAAAACATGCAGGAAAGTGCTTTTTATAAAGCAAATTCAGGCTTTTGCTCTGTGACAGCAAGCCAAGCTTTTGCCACCAAAACTGGTTCTTCTGGCTCAGGGAACATCCTTAGTTCACTGTGGGTGGCAAGGACCAGGGGGGCAGAGGTTAACCAAGAGATGGTGCCTTTTCTTGGTGTGCCCTTCGTTAAAGCATCCTCCTGTCTCTTATGGATGAAACCTAGTCACCTGTATAAGTGCGACTGTCATCGCTTTTTCTAATGGAGACCTGGTAGTGTTGTTCCCATGGCCTGAAAGCAGTCGCCTTTCAGTGCACACCTCCTGGGCCTTCAGAACAGATGCCAAAGCCAGCTCTCCTCTTTGGCACCTGAAGTGTGGGCTGAAATGAATGATGCACATTTAGATGAGACAGGTAAGAAAGCGGAGCCCTTACCCAGGTCACCTGGCTCCAAGACAGGTCTGGGAAAGGGCTTCTGCAACACAGTGCCATCTTAAAGAGGAAGCTGGAGGATGGCAGATTGAACTTGAAGAGTTGATTCACTCTTTTCTCTGTGGGTAACAGTGTTGGGACTGTGAGATTTTGTGCAACCGCTTAGTGCTCTGGGCCTACCCTGACTGCTTCTCAGCTGTTGGGTATGGGGAGAGGCTGGAGCTGAAGGGATGCCAGCACCTCTGCTTGTTCTTCTGAGCTGGCAGGGCATGAAATATGTGTGCTGTCCCACTAAAGCTGTAAGAGAGCAGTGTGTCTACTCTGTCAAAATTCTTGGGACAAAGTTATAACAGCTTCTCTTGCTAGCCTGACTCAGCCACTTATATTCCTTTCAGATATTTACAGCAAGTGTGTATCATAAATAGTACTGTGTAGCCACTGTGCTCTTCACAGGAAGACTCTTTCTTGATCTGAGAAGGCCTTTTTACCTGGTTTATGCCAAGGAGGGCAAGGGGAATAAAGAAGCTCTCAGGTGAACTGCAAGGCTTCCTTCCCAGGCTTGTGTGGAGCAGCTACCATGTCTTTGTTCCTGGTGCCCATTCACTCCTTGTGTGGTTGGTTCAGTAAATTCTACCTAAACGGAATGGAGCAGCCTTGTGCTGCAGGTATAGAAAGCTAAAGAAGATGAGCCTGTTGAGTTTTGGGTGATGAATATCCCTGTGCCTTTGCACTCCAATATTACTAAAAGTGATCACTTAGCCCACCTTTCTCCTTCCACATAATGCTATGCTAGAGCTTGGCAAGGAAGTCTGGGTTTCTAGGGAGAGGCTATATCCTTTTCCAGATACATCCAGGAAAAGCAGAAAAGCTTTGGATGTGTGTACCCTTCCTAAAATCCGAGTACTATCTCAGTGAACTTTTCCATCTATAGGGTGTGTGATCTCATTTCTGAGCCTCAGAGGTGTAGTTTGGGGATTACTTTCTTTGTCTTGCCCAAACTTGGTAGTGAGGTCTGTGGATCAAATCCCCTGTGCTCCAGAAAGCTTTGTGCTAAAGGAAGGCATATCTTGCAAGTGCCCTATGTCCTTTGGGTCCTAACTGTATTTGCAGTACAGCCCTGTGATAAAGTTGTGCCTTGTTTGTTTTTTTTTTTTTTTTGAAACTCCTTTACACTGCTTTTTGGAGGAGATCTTTTAGAAAGAGGCCTTCTGGAAATGAGAACCAATTTCATAACTTAGATTTTGTCTGAATGATGAAAAGAAATGTTGAGATCAGCCAGACCAGAGTGGGCAGAGCATATTGATCTTGGCATGTTGCTGAACCGGCCCTTTCTCTACTCCAGAGGAAAGATTTGGAGTTCAAAGGCTGTCACACCTTTAACAAAGACCCCCTCATCCTCCCTCTTCATCCCCTTCATCAGTTGCCCTGCCAGTCACAGCAACAGCTCCCAAACACTGTCTGCTTCACACTGTCTGCTAGTGTGCAGAGGTAACCCAAGTCCACAGCCAGCTGCATCAGGATGCTGCTGGACAAGGCAGCCCTATGTGTCCCTACAGAGCCAAACCTCCCAAATTCTCAGCCTGTTGCTTGGCTCATGGGAGCTCTTCAGCAGGGATCCACGTTCCTAATTAATCAGCAGCTGACATGAACAGGAAATAAAAAGGGCAATTTACCCTTCATTTCTTCTGAGCCCTTTTAAGACCCCCTTTATCTTATGCCATCAGAATGGCCACAGTGCAGACTCTTTTATTCAGACTCTGGCATCACTTGAACTTTTAGGATGCTTGTTTAGTCCTAGTCAGATAATCCACTCCTTCAATGGGCAAACGGAGCACTCCTGGGCTGTGCTGCTCTGCCCCTGCCCTGCTGTAGTGCAGAGGGGAGAGTCTGATACGCAACAGTATGTGCTGAGAGGACTGCTCCTTGTAGACAAACCCAGAGATGCTGCTGAATTTTGGTGACTGGACTGGGACTGAGAGTGACAGGGATGCTGAAGATCAGAATGTCACGGTCATCACATGTGCATGATTTTGTGGCAGCCACGCTGTCCCTTTGCGGATGTGTGGCTGCGTGGGATACCTGGTCAGGCTGGCGAGAGGAATGGAAGTCTTAGACCAAGGGAAGGTCTCCACATTGTGTTTGACGCCTCCCCACGCAGGCTGGGGACCCCGAGGTCTCCTCCCGCTAGCCGCTCTCATCTGGCGGCTCCTGCTGCCGCCGGTCGGCAGAGGGCACCGGCGGCCCGAGAGAGACTGGGGATGCACTGGCTTGGCTGCGCATTGCGAGCAGGCCGAGAGGAAAGGCAGCTCTTGCTCTGGGGCGGCTTTCTCTGTCACTTCGATCTTACCTCCAGTTGTTCACTCCACCTAGCCAATCTAGGGAAATGGCTCCAGGGGCTGTGCCCACCAAAGGATTCTCTAGATCTCGCTGTCTGCCCACAGTGCTTGTACACTATGCACTGCTCGTCTCTGCTGCCAGTGGCTGGAGCAAATTTTGTTGACGGTGTCAGTGCCCAGATCAGATTCTTCCGTTTTCCCTTTGCTTCATGCTTGAGGTGGTCTGGAAATGCTTTACAGGAGACACGTCCTTGGATTATGGTGCAGCTCTCCTGCATTTCCCCGTTAGCTTGCTGATGCAAGCATTAGCTCTGAAATCGATTATCCCAAAATTACATAGTTCTTCATTATTGCCCTGATTTCTTTCATCTCCACACAGCTGTCACCAACTAGATTGGTGGAAAGTTAAACAATAACCTAGCATCATGCTTTGGATTTGGCCAGTGAAGAGAATGTGAGCTTGGAGCTGATGTTTTCTGTTGGCACCTGCTGTTCGTCCACATCTGGCTATTGCTAAAACTCTGACACAGAAAAGTGGTTTTGATCTTCTGGTGTGGAGTCAATGCTTAAATTATACTGTTTCTTCTTTGCGAAAGGTCTTGGTGCAGGAAGATATTTACAAGAAACTATTACTTCTAGTACTTCAAGAGAGAAACACTTTGTGAAAATCATGGTTCACTCCTAAGTGAGAGTCAGATTCTGCTATAGAAAGTGCATTTTCAAAGGTAGATACTTCCCAGTACATGATGCTGTCAAAGCAGATTGTCCTTTGGACACCTACATCAGGATCTTGTGAGATTTTTTTTTTTTTACTCACGGTTTAACACAAGACCATATAGAAAAGTCAAAGGATGCTCTTGTTTAACCATCATCATTTTAAACAGTGAAAGTTGTCTTGATTTCTTTACAGTTGCAAAAGCTTATTGGTTTAGATGGTTTAATTTGGCGAACTCAAGTTAACGCCAAAGAGGGGGTACTGAAAATGCTCTTTTGATGTTCTCTTGCTATCCTGTTTGCACAAGTGGCTTTGCCAGGAATGAGAGTGAGAGCTAAGATATTCCATGTTCCGCAGAAATGAGAAACCTAAAAGGATGAATCTTTGTCTCCTTCACATGTGGTAGTGTTTCTTAGAAGTAATATTGGTTTGTGTGTAGTCCAGTCTTAGAGTGGTCGTTTCAAAACAGGAGTCAAAGTCAGGTAAGGATGGTGCTTTTTCTCCTGGTTCTGTGGAGCCAAACTCTGGGTTTCAGAGAGGTTTTGAACCAAATACTCTGAACCCTGTGGCTTTCTTGGGAGAAATATCTTCTCTAGTGGATCAGGGTTGAAGGGTTTGGAGTTGTTTTTTGTCCAAGACAGATTTCCCTGTTCTGCTTTGTCCAGTTTAAAATCAGCCACGTATGTGTATATTGATGCTGCTGATGTAAGAGAGTGCAGGGAATGCAAGGTGCTGGTACAAAGAGAAGCCCTGCAAACAGGGCGCTGCCCCAAAGGGACTGTGGAGAAAGAGGGCAGAGAGAGGGAAAAAGCCCACACAGCTAATTGAAAGCGCATCTTCCCGTCAGTCATGGAGCTTGGCCATCAATCATTCTGGCACCAACAGGATCTGACATCAGTAGGGAATTAAATAAACTCCTCTCTTTAGGGACCTGCTGATGGAAACCCGTAGGGGGGAAGTGAGCAGAGGAGAGCAGGAAGCGTGTGCGTGGGGGAGGAACAGTCTCAGTGGTCTCCTGGGATGGTGCAAGTCTATGTCCTTCCTCTTTCTCACACCAGCATGTACAGCTGAAGGGATTTTGCAATGCGTCTCCAACAAGGGCGAACTTAAAGCTGCTAACAGACCAAGCTCACCTCGGTTTTCATAAACAAGCTGCAATAACAGAATCCTAGAGTGAGTGCCCTGGTAACCGTAATGCGCTGCACAGCTGTAAAGAGTAGTTTACACCTTTGGGTGAAATTAGTGTTACTGGACTATGGTAACTCAGAGGGGAGTCTGGACCAAAGTGTCAAAGTGAAATGCTGGGAAGATTACTGCAGCAGAAAATTAGACGCTGAGAGCTTGTTTTCTAACCTGCTGTGAATCTGTCTCTGGGTGAATTACGCTGTGGTGAGAATTAGTGTGTAACAAACTGGACCTGCTGAAATTGAAGGTTCAGTGTCTGGTATCTGTGGCAGGGCAATGGCCAGTCCGCCAGCTGGGGTGGGTGAGCGTCGGTCGGTGTGCGTGCACTTGTGTCTGTGTGGAGGGCAGCGGAGCAGCTGGAAGCCATTCGGGCACTGACAAGTCCCCTGATGGACCTCTACTGATATGGAGCAGCTTTGGTTTCAGGAAAGCCAAAGGGAACCTGTCACTAATTAGACACAGAGCTAATTAACGAGAAGCAAACAAAGAGCAGCAGCTTGTGTTTTGGGAAAGCTCAGCTTTAGTAGCCAAGGACGTCTGCTCCTCCTTTTCAAACCATTTCAAAAACAAACAAAGCGAGGAGACTTGCATTTCAAAGCAGTACAAACACTGCCAACCTCAGAAAGCCTTCCATGAGGGATGGCCAGGAGTGGGATTTAGCAGTGAAAGGAAAAAGGGCTTTCTAGGTGTAATGAGACCTTCCCTAGACCAGTACCCCGTGAATCCTCAGTGTGCATCTCTTATCCATTAGTTTTAATTTTTCTTTCTCAATATAAACACTCCTGTTAAAATTTTAGGTGGTTGGATAAGAAAGAAAGGAAGGTGTGGAAACATAAGCTGCCATTTTGTGCTTTGCTCTTTGGCAGGTCTTACAGAGGTGTGTGGGATTTCAATTTAAAAACCTGGTTTGTGCATTTTTAAAAATGCCATTGTTTGCTGCTTTATTATTGCAGGGTTGGCTAGAAGGGTAAATCAGTAACATAAATATGTAAAAATAAAATCAGTAAAATAAATCAGTAACATAAGTAAAAATGACCGAGGCGATAAACAGATGCTCTGGAGTGGATAAGGCTCTGTTTGAGTGCTAATATCTCTAATAAGAGAAGTGTGCTTTGAGGCCAGGAGGAATCCAAAGCTGTAATCCCAGTTATGAGTCCTCCAGTGACCCCGAGACAGCTTGCTCAGGACCTGATCATCCAATGAGCCCTGTTAGGGTCCCAAGTCCTACTTGGATCAATAATATTTGACTGCCTCCAAATGCACTCCTGCTTACAGGATTCATTAATTGGAGTTCGCAAAGTGCTTTGAACATGAAACACAGTAAAAATGCCAAGTTATATGATATTTGGTGTATTTCCTAGAGCCATACATGTGATTAAGGGAGAATCTCAGCTTTCAAAAACCAAGGCAGTTTCTAACCCTCCTTGTCATAGGAAAAAAACCCACAAAATCTGGAAAACAGGACTCAAGGTTCAGATATTAGGAGGCAAATTTAAAAGGAAACAACTACCCACCAAGTTATGCTATCTTAATACTGATCTCATGGTTTTGGGAACTAAATCATAACACTGAGTGCTTGGGCTTGACACCGTGAGTCTGCTTTAAGTATTTATTAAAAGAAAATACATTACTAATCTTGTGCATTCAATACAGAAATGAAGGTTTTGTCATCACTATCTAATGTGGAAATTTAGCACACCATTTGTCTATTTTCTTCCTTTGCCTTGGAGAGGAAGGACTAAGTTCCTGGTTAGGGAAAAGGCTGGGAGTTGTGGGCTCAGTCCCAGTGCTGTCAATGACTTCCTGGATGAGCATCCTGTGGTCCTGCTGGGATCCAAGTCCCCAGCCCCACAGGGGTGGTATCAGAGTCCACAACCTCACAGAGGTAGGAGCAGGCATCAGGTCTTTAACAGAGACTGCAGAATGGAGTGAAGGCTACCTCCCTGCTTCCAAGGGATGCCACAGTGTTTAGCTAATGAGTGTTTTTCAAAGCACTCCAGCCTCCTTGACCAGGAGTCATCAGAGCACCTGGTGTTACATTGCCATAGTAGATCACCACATGCACTCACATTGGGTATTTCTTTTCCAGCACTCATCTGGTTTTGCTGTTTTATGACCTGATTTGAAATTGCCTTATACTCTGCTATCAGCATGGGTGTTTATTGCTATCAAAGGACCTTTTCAAAGAGTCAGCAAAGCCACAGCAGAATTCCTTCTAATATCAGCTTTGGCTCAGGTCTCAAATATGTATGTTCCAGTAATTAAAAGAAAAAAAAAAAAAAAAAGAGAGAGAGAGAGAAAAGAAGGCAATGGCTTCAAGTTACAACAAGTAAGGAGCATATCAACTTTTCCAGACACAGATTGATTTCACTGTGCCTCTCCCCATGAATATCCTTAGCTTCTATGAAAAATCTGTTGGAGGCAAATACATGAAGCACTTCATAAAGAAAACATTGTGTGGCACTTCGGCTTCTCTTTCTGGGGTGGTGCATAGCTGTTTGATTACTGAGACACTGCAAAAACCCAGCAAGGTACAAAGCAGAGTAAGAAGATAATGAGAATTTTCTACCCAGCTGACACTGACTGAGGGCTGTTCCAGATGGCATCAGGTTTCTTTAGCCTACTCAGAGCTTGAAAATGTGCCCTTGATTTCAGCCCACAGGAACGTGGGCTTGTGCTGCTTTATTGTCTAATGGATCTTTCACTTGATCTCCTCATACAAACACGTTGAGCATGTGCTTGGGTCACTTAGAGAAAACTGAACCTCACTCATGTTCTTAGAGTGTAATCCCTTAATATTGATTACTGTGTTGCACAGGGGCAACAGGTAACAAAATCCATGTGGATTCAGACTGGCAGCTGATCGTCCCACACACGCATGGTTTAGCTGGTGAGCTCTTTGTGGTGTTGGGACTGCTTTGCCTAATCGCTTACCATTGATGTATGAAACTCATAAATACGTTGGAACAGAAATACCAGACTGCAGCAGTTGTTCATATGAAGTGAACAGATGCAGTGGAGGATTTTACTATGGGCTGTGTTCCTCTCTACATTTATCTTGTAGGCAGCTCATAGTTATCTTTTGCCAGCTCATGTTAGACCATAGTACGGTAACCTTTAAGCCAGTGCGTGAGAAAAGTATTTTGTGAAATAAAGACGAGCAATTAATTATAAAATGTACAGGAGGGTGGCCTAATTGTTTGTAAAAATATCTTTCCAATGACCAGAGCAACTCTTCAGTGTGATTTTATGTGTGGCTAGGGCTGTGTCTTCCATTTCCTGAC
>VWYK01000375.1:0-12630 GCA_013399775.1 Semnornis frantzii | reverse complement strand
TGTGAGGGGGGGGGCAGAGAATATGAGAAAGTCTTTGATGTGGAAAGAGGTTTTGCTGCAGCCCGACCAGAAGATGCCTTGAAAATGAAGGGCATTGCTGTGGTGGCTGAGAGTTAACAACATCCACACCACTGCACAGAGGCTTCCCCCCAACTTGCCTTCCTTGCACCTCTCCTTTCATATGCTGCCTGCTGCCACCTCTGCAGACGGCCTCCTGGGCCATCAGCCTAGACCCACTGCAGCACACTCTTGTCCAGATCTTGACAGCAGAGAGAAAGCACTCAAGGTGCTGCCTTCACCATGAGAGTAGTGGAATACTGCAACAGGTTGACCAGGGAGGTGGCTGAGGCCCATCCCTGGAGATACTCAAGATGAGGCTGAACAGGGGTCTGGGCAACCTGATTTAGTTGTGGATGTCCCTGCTGAGTGCAGAGGGCACTGGATTGGATGAGGTTTGGAGGTCCCTTCCAGCCCAGCCCATTCCATGATTCTATGATCCTCACTGCTCCATGCTACATGTGCAAAGCCTGCAACCTTTGGTTGAATCTACTCAGGGATCTCTGCCTCTGCTCAAGAAGGACAAGAAGGACAAGGAGGCACCTCTGGGGTGCCTTCTGCAGCAATGATGTATCAGGCTCAGAGCAAGTGACACTTCTCTTGAAAAGCCTTCATTTGTCAGGGACATCGATCTCCTGCTGCCTTTTGATTTACTTGTTTAATCTGATGGAGCTGTTGGAGCCAGAAACTCAACCAGGCTGGCTGTGTCCACCCCAGCACTTCCCCTCCAGCCAGTAGTCTTCCCAGCACCTGGTGGACTGTGCACTGCTGAGGCAGCAGCCCTGACATCAAGTAATAAGAAGCTGCATTATTAATCTGACCTGCCAGACAGGGAGACAAAGAGATTCCTAACATAGCAAGTTGGAACATCCTTGAAAATTCACTGCAGCTTTTGAGGCTAAAGAAACCTGCTTCCCATCTTTACAGAACAACCCCAGTCACACCCTGGGAAGCACTGCTGGCAAGAGAGACAGGAGCTGGAAACCAGTGAAAGAGGAGATTTAGTGACCCGCCACCACTGGGCTGTGCTTGAAGACATTTCAGAAAAGGAACAAAATGAGTGCAATTAGTACTAACAAAGTAGGGTGGAAGTGTCCACAAGTCCTTGTAGGAGGTTCCTGGTGTGATGATCACTTTCTGTACCCTGATTAATGTCATGAGATAAGGACATCTCTGTCTCACTAAAAAAACCTGACTGGGCTGATCTATTCACTGGAACCTGCAGCTTCCTCACCATGCAGGAGGTATTGAACATGATATTCAAGGGAGATAATCTTTTGTCTCCCAAAACTTCCTGGGTGGAACTGAGGTGCTACATGGCACTCTACAGCACTTAAATGGAATTCGCATAGCAGCCAGAGAATGTCAGGATCTTTGGGATTTTCCAGCTGCTTGTCTATGCTGCAGCCGGACAGCAGGATGCTGCAAGGCCTCTGCTGACCCCAGCCATCACCCCTGCTCAGCACCACTGCTCCCCACTCCCTGTTCTGAGGAGGATTCGTGCTGCTCTTCACCATCTCCTTGGAGACTTTCATACTCATGTATGTTCTTTTCTCCTTCCTGCCAAGAGACAGTGTCCCCCTGGAATGACTCTTTGCCATGATCATTCTTGTGTCCTGGATAAAACTTTTCTTATTCTGCTTCCTGAGAGGACTTAGCAGCTGAGTAAATATCAAAGGAGAGTCAATTCCCATTCATCAGCCAGGGGAAATCTCCTTTGCACCTTGCAAATGGGCAAAGGAGAGCAACTGTCCTGGGAGAAGGGAAGTACTGGCACTTGGAAGGCAGAAGGGAGCATTACAACCTCTCAGATGAATTGTGTCCATAGCCAGGAAAGTCCAACTTTTATGACTTTGCAAAGCAAATTCTCCAGTGAAGCTGTGAGCCTGTGGTGCTGCCCTGTTCAAGACAGCTCTGTTCCGCTCCTGCAGCTGGGAGGCTCTGGCCAGCACATTCTGGAAAGCAGAGTTTTGGATATGCAGCACTGCATCAGTCACAGACTCTCAGCACGGTGCAGTTTGAAAGGAGCCTCTGAGGGTCATCCAGTCCAACCCCCTGCTAAAGCAGTTTGTCGAGGATCACAGTGGCATGGGGAGGGTTGGAATCTCTCAGAGGAGACTCCACAATCTGTCTCAGCAGCCTGCTCCAGGCCTCCAACACCCTCACACCAAAAATGTTTCTCCTTCTCTTCAGATGGAACCTCCTGGGTTCCAGTTTGTGCCCCTTGCCCTTTGTCCTGTCCCTGGGCACTGATAGAAAGAGTCTGGCCCTATCCCCTTAACCTGTTCCTTCAAGCTGGGTGCTGACCCTGTGGTACCTTAATTCTTCAGGCCCCAGGTTGCAGGCTCTGTTTGAACACATCATGGCTTGGAAACCCTGAACCTGGACCTCACTTTACTGATAAGGATAACACCTCATCTTTTTGAACATCCTCATCCCTGTCCTAGGCTCCATGGGCAGGTGTAGTTAAGGTGCTTTGCTGTTTGCTGTTAAGCACAGCTACTGCTTTGCATCTCGCAAACAGCCCTTGGGCTGCTCTGGGCTGCTGGTTCAGCAGAACAGTCCCACACACCATGGACTTTCCCTCCTTCAGGGAACTTGTGCTCCAGTGTCCTGGCTGGTGACAGTGCAGTCCTCCAGCTGCCCTCTTGCAGCCAGTTCCAAAATACTCCCTCCCAGAGCAGCACCAGGCATTAAATCTGCCTTTATGCTGCAAGGAACAAGACCTCACACAAGGGAGTAGGACCAGTCTGGGGTGATTAAAGTCATTACTGGGCCACTCAAAAGAGCACAGGGACTTATCAGATGGCAAATGTTGGATTAGGAGGTCTCAGAGTTACCCTCTCCAATGCCAAGAACTTTTCAGGCCACATGCTGAAAGGACTTGGGCAGAGAAGGATTAATTGAAAGCAGGCTTGTCCTGTAAGTTCAAGTGAAAAGTCACTCTCTAAATGAGAGAAGATCCCAGGGACTATGCAGGGTGATTACAGAAGCTGCTGCTTAGTCTCTAATTCATCAGGCTCTGGATTTTCTCCCTACTCCTAAGACTAAACCCAGCCATGCCCTCCCCATGCTCTGGAGCAAATTAAAGCTGCCAGAAACCCTCAAAGCCTGGTGAGACTGAACTAATCCTGCAGAAGGTAGCTCCCGGGGACCCTGCAGCTGTGCCCAACCTGGCAGAGCCAGGAAAACACAGGTCCTGTATCATCAGGCTGAGTGGGTCTGGGAAATTGGTGGGTGTTGGAAACTGGGTCAGAAATCACACAAGATCTGTCACTTTCAAGGACTTGACTTTGACACATGTTAGAATCACAGAATCCCAGAACGGCAGGGGTTGGAAAGGACCTCCAGAGATCATCTGGCCCAACCCCCTACCAGAACAGGAGCACCCAGGGCAGGTCACACAGAAACACATCCAGATGGACTTGGAAAATCCCCAGAGCAGGGGACTCTACAACCTCTCTGGGCAGCCTGCTCCAGGCCTCCAGAACCCCCACAGTAGTGAAGTTTTCTGTCATGTTGAGGTGGTACTTCCTGGGTTCCAGTTTGTGTCCATTGCCTCCTGCCCTATCACAGGCCACCACTGAGCAGAGCCTGGCCCCTTCTTCTTGCCTCCCACCCTTCAGATATTTATGAACATTCATAAGATTTCCTCCAGGCTAATCAGCCCCAGGCCTCTCAGCTTCTCCTCCTCACACAGATGTTCCAGTCCCCTCAGCATCCTCATAGACTCCATTGGACACTCACCAGTATATCCCTGTCTCTCTTGAACTGGGGAGCCCAGAACTGAACCCAGTAGTGTGGGTGTGATTTCACCAGGGCAGAGCAGAGGGGGAGGAGAACCTCTCTAGAGCTGCTAGCCACACTAGGTAGAAGTGCTGACAAAAGCAGAAGAGTTGGCAAGCAGGGAGAGGTTTCTGGGTCACTGTGGTCTCACTGTTCAGATGTACTGTGCTCACTAGAAGGTATTTGCTTCACGTTGTTAAATAGGCTATAAGTGTCCACACTACGCTGGTCTGAGACACTCCCACACCCTCAGGGCATTATGGGGGGACAAGAAGACAATTCATGGGAGAACCCAGTGCCACCGCGGCACTGCATTGCCATGACTGGAGCTCAGACTCAGGGTGCTGCAGTACACAGTAGTGGTCTAGATGCATTAGCTAGCACATAGTGGTGACCTGGCAGTACTGGTTTAAGATTGGGCTCCATGGTCTTAAAAATCTCTTCAAAGCAAAACACCTCTGCGCTCCCATGGCTGGCTGGAATCCAACCCTGTGTTTAAACTGGCATACATAGGTTCCTCAGTGCTGAGAATGCAGTTGCCACCTTGAGCTTCAGAATGGTCATGAGCAACAGGAGAGGATGTCCTTATCCCTCTGAAATCACTTCTGTGAACCAGGAATTTGCAGTTGAACAGTGGGAAAGGAGAATTAAAGCTGTGATAGATAAGGCCCTGGAGGAGGAGGAGTGCGACCAGGCTTTTGCAGGCAGCTGTGTGCCTTATCTCTGTCAACCCATGTCAGGGATAAGCAGGGATGCAGTCCTCAAAGATCCTGGAGCACAGAAATCTTCCCTGCTGCAAGGACCTCCTCAAGAGGATTGGGACTGGCTGGCAGTAGTGAAAAACCTTTTTATTTCCAGGGCAGCAGGTCTTCGCCACTCAGGCAGGGCTATCTTGGCGAACTCACTCTCTGCCAGAGAGAGACATACAACAGAAACCCCTGCTTGAGGACATAGGGTCCTAGGAGGTTAAACACCACAAACCTCTGCCAGGGTTTCCTCCCTCTACAGATCTGTGCCACCAAAGATCCCCACTGGTTTTAGCTTCCTCTCCCTTGTGTTGCCTCAGCTGCACACTGAGCTCACCACAACCCTCTCTTCCCCACAGCCCTTGTCTCTGGCTCCATGGAGGGGCTGCTTGGGTGGGAGCAGCTGTGCAGACCCTGGACAACCAGCCTGACCATAGTCATCATTACCAGTTGCTGGGAACCTGCAATTCTTTAGTCCTTCTCAGATTCCTGGCATAGGTATCCACCTTCAGACCATTCCTTGAGGGTCATCCATTCCCTTGCCAGCAGTAAGCAATCACAAACAAGCACTGGGTCCCCAAAAGGAGGAGGAGATAAGCTGCAGGAGGGTGTTCTGCCCAAACCCTCTGTCTCAGCAACCCCTTCCTTCTTGTGATAGTACTTAAGTGATCCAGAAGTCCTGCCCTGCCTCTCCCTCTCTGGAAAATTCATCTCTGCCCTCAGGCAGGTGTCCACTTTTCTCCTTTCCCTTGCGCACAGAAAGATGACAACAACAGAACAATCACTGCACTGTGCTGAGGCATGTGCCCAGGGTGGGGGTAAAGACAGACTGGGCAGGATTAGGTTGTGGTTCAACTATCCTTCTTTTTATTCTGGCCCTGTCCTCTGCTGAGCCCTTGCTCAGGCTGCAAACCCTTCTGTTCAAGACTCTAATAAGTGCTATGTGGAAGGACTTTGCTTTATTAAAGTGGAGATTTAGGTCAAAAAGAGTCAAATAACTAATTCTCCAAGCTTCCAATCCTCTTACTGGACTGCTTTTAATGCCTTTGGTCTCTGTCTTTCCCTTTCAGTGTTTCTGATCAGAGGGAACATCTCCTAGAAGCCATCTTCTCCAACAACCACCAGCAGAGTTTCTAGAATGCAAAATGGAATGAAGGCAGAAACCTTGCAATGAGTGGAAAACCCAGAGGTATCCTGAGAATGTTCTGAAAGGCTCTGCCCCTTCATTCAGGTAGGAAACTTCCTTTGGAGGAAAACGATGCTTCTGGTCTCTGACAGGTAGCCTGGGAGCACAGCTACACCAGTGCTGGACTGTCTTAGTGGAGCTGCTGCCATGAAGACCTACTCTGCCTGGCTTCTCAAAGTCATTTATTGCTTCTTAGAGCTTTGCCCCTTAGGTACAGCAGACTGCAGCATCACAGGGCCTGCCTGGTGAGGCCTTTGATGTGTGCAACCTTCTTGTGCTACATTTAATCCATACAGCAGACTTTGTAAAGTCACCTGAAGGACTGGAAAGAGAAAGCAGAGTTGAACATAGGTGCTCTTCACCCCAGCCCAAATCCTGACCCTCTCTACAGGTGCTGAGTGGCTTTAACTGCATTGAAAGCCCTTCAGTGCTGTTGCAGGTGGGGAAGAGGCAACTTTGAGGTGTGCTTGTCAGTCAAGGAAATGAAGAGTCTTGGTGAATGCACAGCTCTTGGGAAGTGCAGTACACAGAGTGAAGGTCCAAGCCAATACAGACGGATGAGGTCACTACCACAGAGGAACTGGCATTAAAGAAACCACAAACAAACCAAATCCAAACCCACAACCAACCACAAAAAATCCCAGTTGCATAGAAGTAAACCTAAGAGCAGATGAGGCTGTAGCAGATAAGGTGCGAGATCCCCTTCAAGACACAGGGGCTGCATCAGGCAGAGGAAGCCTGGATGCATGGGGAAGTTATGCCCAGGGCCCAACTTGGGGTCTTCCTACCTAGATATTGTTCAACTCTAATAACTACTGCACCCCTGAAAGCCTTTTGAGGATTAAAACCTTATGTCCAGAGCTACCACTTCTCAGGGATTATTCATGTGCAACATCTGTGGGAGACATTTGGTCCCCAAGAAGCTGAAGATTTTTCCAAAGTCAACTTCCTTGCTTTCCTCTTCCCACTCCCCACCACCAAATTCCAACTAGGGCAACTCTATTAGGAAAAATAAACACCCAACCCTAATAAGAACCTGCCAGCATCCGAAGGGGCTCCAAGCAGGCTGCATAGGGACTGTGCCCAAAGGCCTGCAGGGACAGGCTGAGGGCAGTGGTTTGGAAGGAGAGTAGAGCAGATTGAGACTGGATGTGAGGAACAAGTTCTGCACCAGGAGGCTGCTGGAATATGGCAACAGGTTGCCCAGGGAGGTGGTTGGGGCCTCATGTCTCAATCACACAGGATCAGAGGGTGTGAGGGATTGGAAGGAACCTTTGGAGATCTTCCAGTCCATCCCTGCCAGAGCGGGACCAGAGAATCCAGCACAGGTCACACAGGAACACATGCAGACAGGGCTGGAAAGACTCCAGAGAAGGAGACTCCACAACCTCTCTGGGCAACCCGTGCCAGGGCTCTGGGACCCTTCCAGTCAAGAAGTTCTTCCTCACATTGAGGTGGAACTTCCTGCGCTGCAGTTTCCATCTATTGTTCCTTGTCCTGTCCCAGGGCACAAGTGAGAAGAGGTTGTCCCTGTGACTTCCTTCCTGACCCCTAACCCCAGCTATTGATAGACATTGATCAGCTATTGATAGACATTGATCAGATCCCCACTTGGCCTTCTTCTCTCCAGATTAAAAAGCCCCAGGTCAACAGGGCTCTGGGCAACCTGATCTAGGTGAGGATGTCCCTGCTCATTGCAGAGGAGGTTGGAGTGGATGACCTTTGGAGGTCCCTTCTAGCTCAAACCATTCTAGGATACTATGATTCTGACAGGCAGTTTTCAATCCTGCCTACCTTGGCATTGTTTGCAGAGCTGTGAAGTTGCATTTACAGCCTTGTTCACTTACTCTTATTTTCCTCTTTATTCTCACACATTGTCTGCTCATCTGCTCAGAGTTGTTTGAAACCAGCCTGATCCCGAGAGCTAATTGGTGCAGGGACACCGAGTTGGTGGTTGCTGCACCAGAATGTCTGACTCCAGTGTTTGCAAGAATCATGTAAATTGCTGCACACATTTTATCCTAAAGGCTGCTGAATCTGCTTGCAACCTTCTTATCTGGGCGGATTAGGAAGTTATCAGGCAGCGTTGCCATCATCTGAATGGAGATAAGGTGCAGCAAATCCTCCCTCCTGCTCCGTGCCAAGCAGCAGCAGCTCTCGATGTCAGTAGAGCAGTAGAGATAAACCAGCTCCCTCTAGGGACCCCATCTAAGGATAAAGGCATTAAAGTAATGCTCTGCTCCCCACACAAAGGTAGAACAGACCTTCCTCTCCTGCTCTCAAGGCAGGCATTGTGCTGCAGCTCCTTAGCATCTCACCAGAGCTGCCAGTACAAGCCATAGTAGAACAGACCCAGCCTAGACACTGTAGGCATCTTTCATATCATGGATCAGGTTGCTTCAGAGACCAGTGCTGGTCTTCCACACAGAATGTGCTGGTACAGAAATTAGGCAGCCCAGATGGCTACTAACAGCCAGAAGAAGCCCTGCTGCTTGTCACTCCTATGCAGAGAGGTCTTTCAAGTAAGAAAAGTCTGTTAACAATGGATACAGGAGAAGCTAAAAGCTGCTCTGCCCTGTGCAGAGAGACAACTAGGGCTGAAACCTCTCTCTTTTTCCTAGCACTCTGGAGGCAAGGCTTGGGGCCCAGCATTACCACAGTCACATTTGGAAGTTGTTGACTTACACTCCCAAGATGCAGCCCAAGGTAACAGGGCAGGCAGCATCCCTGTGGCAGGCAGATGGTTGTGTGGTGCTCATTGAAGCTGAAGGAACTTGAGAGCAACTACCTGCAAAGTCAAAGCTGCTGTCATAGGCTTGCTTCTCAATTCTACCTTCCTGCTGGATCTCTGCTACATGGCTGCTCATTGTCCCAGATGCCTTTCTTCATCTAACTCCACTCCCTATTATTAAAACATGAAAGAAGTGCTCAGTACAGAACAGGGGACCCTCAACTGCCCAACAAGGGATTGTAGCCCAGCGAGGGCATCCTCAGGAGCAAGCTGAGGGATCCCCAGGGTCAAGCCTCTTCCCTGACCTATATCCCAGCAGGACTCTGTCCCTGCTGCCTTCCAACTGCATCCCTGTGCTCCTGAATCTGGTTCCCATCTGCTGCTGAGTCCAGTCTGGGACTTGCCCAGTGCCTGCCCTCAGCAGCAGTGGTGGCAATGGTGCCATCCTTGCCCTCAGGGGTTGGGTTCCATGTTGATTTGTGTCTCTGTGTCTCTATCCCGTGCCATTGTTCTTTTCTCCATCCCACCTGGGTTACTTTATTTCCCACCCCATCAGTCTCTATCCCTTCTTCCCTTTCTCTTCCTCTTTGGAAGGCAGAGGGGTTCCTGGGGATCTTCTGGCACGTATCTGGGGGCCAACCCAACCCTGACAGCTTCCCATCTCCCACCCACATGAGTAGCATTTGGACACTGGATATTCAGAGTAGTCTACTTTTTCCTGTACTCTGATGCCAAGCAGCTGAGCTCCTGCCCACAGCCCAGAGCATTCTCATGGACAGTCTTAGTGGTAGCATTTTCCTGAGTGCCTACTCCATGTGTCTCTGGTGCTCCATGGCAAGGTAACACTCACTGATGGACCACCTCTTACCACCTCTGGGCGGTTGCCCAATCTGCTGGATGATGGAGGTCTGCAGCCCCCACTGCCTGGTTTGTATCCAATGTTCCTGTTGCTCCTTCCCTGTGTGCTAATTCCCTGCATATTGGAGAAGACAAGAGCAGCAAACCCACCCCTGGATGGCCTCACCTGAGCAGACAGACAAGATGCATTATACACAGACAATTAATTCTTCCCGGAGACCTTCAGCAGCACTGTTGACCTGCAGCATGGGCCCAAAATTTTCCCATAGGTGACACATGCATAAAGATGACCTGAAGATCAAGCAGGAGGTGCATGCAGAGGAACTGGGAGGAGTGGGATATTCTCTGGGCTTGGATTGTGAGGTGGATTGGAACCTGGCTCAAAAACAGAGTTCAGAGTGTTGTGGTCAGCATCGCAGAGTCTGGTTGGAGGCCTGTGGGTCAGTGCCGGGTGCAGTTTTGTTCCATATCTTCATTAACTACCTGGATGAGGAGATGGAGTGGACTCTCAGTCAGTTTGGTGATGATACAAAAGAGGGAGAGGTGTCTGACACACCTGAAGGTTGTGCTGACATCCAGCAAGATCTGGACAGGCTAAGAGCTAGGCAAGGTGAACATCATGAGGATTGCTAAGGACAAGTCCTGCACCTGGAGAGGAACAACCCCAGGCACCAGTACAGACCAGGGATGGTCCTCCAGGAAAGCAGCTCCATAGAGAAAGACCTTGAAGTGTTGGTGGGCAGCAAGTTCTGCATGGCACAACAATGTGCCCTTAGGACCAAGAGGACCAATGGCATCTTGGGTGCAGCAAGAAGAGTGTGGGCAGCTGGAGGTCTCCTCCAACCTCTAGCATTCTGTGATTCTCAGACTCTGCTCTTCTTCATTCTGATCTGGACTCTTCCATTAAGTTTCCAGTTTCACTGCTCACAGTTCAGTACAAACTCCTGGATTTGTAAGAAATCTTACAAGCTTGTGTGCAGTTGAAAAGACTGATAGTGTTTTCAAGTGCGCCATGTGAAGATCTTAATCCTAATCTTACAAGTTTAGAATAGATTTGAGACTTGAAGGAGGCAGTTTTATGTCTGTTCCAAAATGCTCCTAGCACCACCTGTGCTAACTGTGCTGTTCTTGGTTTTCATATTTATTCCAGTCTGAGTTTTGAGTGCAGTTTACCTTTGGCGTTCCATAACCTCTTCTGAGAATGAGTTCCACAGTTTAAAATGCCAAGACTAGGCAGGAGTCTATTTGGTCCTGGCCTCCCTAGTCAGTCTTCTTATCAGTGGAGACGTAGTCAAGAGAGCCAGCAGAACATGAGGTGTGGATATTTGTATTTGATCGGATGAATTGCTCCCTTTTCCTCCTGAAAGAGAAGCCTGAAATACCCAATTCAGGAGCAGATGTTTGTGCTTTAGATGTCTCTGGCTGATGGAGCTGAAGCTCATCTCGCTCTGCAGTAGAAAATGTCATTCCATCAATTCTGGATTTGCCACCTCTCTGTCCAGTTGAAAAATATGCTTCTGCTTGCCCAGGGAGGCAGAGAGGACTTACCTGTACCTGTCTGCTTTACAGACAATTAAAAAACCCCTTCGTTATTCATCTGCTCACCCTGTGAGCAGTTCCTAATCTCTTCCAGCCCCTTTCAGGAAGAGTTTATGCACCCCTCGATCAGGCTTTGTGCCCTGTGCAGCCCTGGACCCAGAGACTTTAAAGAATTTGGTTACAGCACCGCGGTGACAGCACTGAGACCCCTTCAAACATCTGCCTCTCATCCGCGGCTCCTGACAGAAGCCTGCTCTTCAAGTTCTGCTTCTGAACCTATGGATCCAACTCCCAGCTCCCTCTTAGCCTGCTGGTGCTTGGAAACATAATAAGCTCCTCCAAACCCTCTGCAGGACATGACCAAACCCTGGCTTTAGCATTTTGCATTCAGGGTGCTCTGTCCTCCCTTGGCTTTGCTGTTCAACTCTGGTTCCTTCTGCATGCCAAATGCTGCTGATTGCTTTTCCTTGGGGTTAGCTCTGAAGGTGTCTGAGGTGTACACCCAAGGGAGTACATATCAAAGGCCCTCACTGGCGCTGGACAGGGCTCACAAGCCTGGGTCCAAACAAGGAGAGAAGCAACAAGTTCCTATCCCTGCTTGGAGGCAGCCCTACACCTGCTCACCAACAAACAGGAAGCTCTCTTTGTCATGGAAATGCCAAAATCCAGTTCCAGCCTCCAACACTGCCAAGATCTTTTTACAGTCCTCTGCCTTTGTCAGAGACAAGCCATGTTCCCTCCAGTTTCTTCTTACTCTATTTGCCCAGGATTGATTTTCTCTTCCTTACCGCCAGCAGAGCCTGAAATTAATAATTTGTACTTTATTGTGCCCCTTGTGTGCTACCATTACTGGCTGGACAACAGACAAGCAGAAATATTCAGGCACAGGAGAGTTAGTGAGGGAGTGTGAAGAGCAGCAGCCTGGGACAAGGCAGGAGAGTCTTCACTCTCTGGGTGCTGCAGGTGAGTTACTACAGTTCCAGCTTCCGTGCAGTGTGGAGGGCCCCAGTCTCAACACCACAATCAGAACACTGCAGGCTGAGACTTGCTGTGTGCTGGTGACTTTATCAACACTAGTTGTTGATTTGTAGCCCTCAGTTGGACCTTCAGGAAAACCTGCCAAGGACTATGAAGGAGTATCCCCACTGTAACCTCCAGCTGTTTCCCTTCCCTGGTCTGCAGTGCTGTGTGAGCTCCAACCTGTGGAAAGGTCCTACTCAGGGCTCTTGAAACTGCATATTGAAAGGATACTGGAGAGAAAGGCAGCTTCTCTGTGGTGCCAACTCATGCTGCTCTCATGACAAGCACCGTGGCCATCTGAGCCAGTTGCCTTTAAGAACATCGGGGAGTTACAGATCTCCAGGAGAGGGTTCAGGAGGTCTGCCAGGAAGAGCAATCTTTGTACTTCATCCCATAATTCTGCATCCCTGTAAATCTGGGTGCAATGTCAGATCCTGCCCTTTTCCTCCTGGGAAGAGTGCCCAGGCTTTGATCTCCTGTGGAGGAGTGTAGCCTGGTTGTGGCCTTGGCGATGCTGCCACTTAGGCCTGGAGCATCTGAGCTGGGCCTGGAACTTCCAAGGTGAAGTTTGTGCCGCATCAAAAATGCTTTTAGAGTAGAGAGGCAGGGGGTATTTAGGTCTAGGATTTTGTCTCTTGTGTGGAATTTTGGCTTAATGAGATTATTGTAAATCCAGGTGGCCATATTGGGCCAAGGCTGGATATGAA
>VWYK01000367.1:0-23526 GCA_013399775.1 Semnornis frantzii | reverse complement strand
TGCTCAAGTCCCCCAGGCATGCTTGTAGCTCTTCACTGGACTCTACCAACCAGGTCCCTTACTGTCTTGAACTGGGGATCCCAAAACTGGACACAGTATTCCAGGGCAGAGTAGAAGGTGTGGAATCTCCTTCTTCAGAGACTTGTAAAACCCACTTGGATATGTTCCTATGTGGCTTGCTCGAGATGATCCCACTCTGGCAGAGAAGGTTTGACTGGATGATCTCTAGAGGTCCCTTCCAACCCCTAACATTCTGTGATTCTGTGGTTCTGTGAAACTAAGACATGGGTTTTGTTAACAACCTTACAAGTAAGAGGAGCTTGGAAAATGAAATCTCCAGCTGCAGTGCCAAGTTAGCCAGACACTGCTTCTAACGCTGGCACTGAAACCTTACAGGACAGGTATCCAGAGCTGCTGTGCAAAAAAAGAGGCGTTTGAGGCCAAACCTGACAAAATTCCTATTGTATATGGGAAGGGAAAGGTTGGGTCCCAATAGAGCCTATGAAGGCTGAATAAAATTGATCAGGAGGGAAAAACAAACAAACAAACAAACAAAAAACCAGCTAGGATTCAGAAAAAGGCAAACCCCTGCATCCAACTTGACAGTCAGTCATGCTCTTGATATAGTCAGTCACTTTCCAATAGCCACTACACATTTTCTGACACTGACCAAAATTCCACTTTGTGGGGAGAGGAAGAGTTTTCCAAAAATCTGATGCAAGAGCATATGTCCCTGTTTGGCACTGGGGAACTCAAGCCACTCATCTTTTTCTCAGCTCTGTCCTCAGTCAGTTGTGAGCAGGGCTTAGCTGCTTATAGCTCCGTTTTGCTTATCCTGAAATGTTGTGAGCATGTTTTGAGTGTCTGGATTTTATGGTTCAATTATTTCACTGTGGAACAACTACAACAAGGTCCATGTTTTACCAAAGGAAAAAGGCAAGTAAATTTTCCAATTACCAAGGCAATGTAGCACTTGCATATCATTATGAAGCTGTTAACAAAAATGTTACATTTTCATTAGCTAAAAGGCTATTTATCCCTAATGAGTTGGTAAAGACTAAGGGCAAAATTCTGCCTTCAGTTACACCAGTGTAAATCTGCAATCCATTTGAGTGCCTCTGGATTTATACTGGTGTCAGTGAAAGCAAAATTTGGCCTGAATGCTCTTGGATTTGACTTTGTAATCCGTTTCTGCTTTAAGAAAGTCATTATTCACCAGTAAGGACCAATCAATAACAGCAACACTGGGGGGAAGGAGAAGTCAAAGGGACTTCTTTTTTTAACCCCTATGCATACTTCAGAACACAATACATTTATTGAAGTACAACCCACAGCCTGCCATGTGTAAACAAGAAGGCATTTCAAGACTGCTATGCAGCCTAGGTGCTGATGTACATCTACATCTGAATGATACAGAAACTGAAGCTGGCCCATTTCTAAGGCTTCCCTTTTAAATTAATAGCAACTTTTAAGTCTTATTAATGGATTAACTGTCTGTCAACAGTAGAAGTGTGTCCTAGGACCAGTAAGAACCTTCTGAACTTAAACTACTGCAGCATTGGTACGATATTACAGAATCACAGAACCATTGAGTCTGAAAAAGACCTCTGAGATCATCAAGTCCAGCTTACAACCTAACGTAGGCTAAATCATGCCACCAAGTGCCACATTCAATCTTTTCTTACAGATCCCCAGGGGTGGTGACTCCACCACCTCCCTGGGCAGCCCATTCCAGTGCCTAATTACCTTTCTGTGAGGAATGGCTTCTTAACATCCAGCCTAAACCTCCCCTGGCACAGCTTCAGACCATGCTCTCTTGTCCTGTCACTCACTGCCTGGGAGAAGAGCCTGACCCCCACCTGACTACAACTTCGCTTTAGGTAGTTGTAGAGAGTGATAAGGTCCTCCCTAAGTCTCCTCTTCTCCACACTGAACATCCCTAGCTCCCTCATCCTCTCCTCATCAGACTTCCCCTCCAGCCCCCTCCCAAGTCTCATTACTCTCCTCTGGACCCACTCCAGCANCCAGCCCCCTCCCAAGTCTCATTGCTCTCACTGGGCAGCCCTCCAGTAACTCAGTATCCTTCTTGCAGTGAGGGGCCCAGAACTGCACACAGTGCTCAAGGTGAGGCCTCACCAGTGCCTTGCACTTGGTGAGAGTTTTCACTTACTTTAGTAAAGCAGGAACCTTGCCTTGCAGGATTTCTACTGCACTGATTGTACCTGCACTGATCAATTTATTCAACACAGCTGATTATAGGTGTGTAGGGGCCTCACAGGCTGTAACAGCTCCATTCAAGTTAAATTTGCTGTAACACTGGTGTTTAATGACTAATAAACTGAAATAGTTCAAAGGTCAGTATTTGAGAAAATTAATAGAAGAAATAAACTTGAAAAGCAAATGCAGAGAATCACAGTAGGGGGAGTTGGAAGGTACCTCTGGAGATCATCTAGTCCAACCTCTTTGCTAAAACAGGGGTACCCACAGCAGGCTGCACAGGATCACAATGTCCAGATAGGTTTTGAATCTCTCCAGAGAGGGAAACTCCACAAGCTCCTTGGGCAGCCTTGTCCAATGCTCTGGTACCCTCAAAATAAACAAGTTTTTCCTTACATTTAGGTGGAACTTCTGTGTTATAGGTAGTGTCCATTCCCCCTTGTTCTATCACTGAGCACAACTGTCTGACCCCATTCTCTTGATCCCCATCCTTTAGATATTGATCAGCACTGATAAAATCCCCTTAGTTTTCTCCAAGCTAAACAGGCCCAGATGTCTCAGCCTCTCCTTGTCAGAGATGCTCCAGTCCCCTTGGCAGGCTCTACTGGAGTCTCTCCATCAGTTCCCTGTCTCTCTTGAGCAGGGCAGCCCAGAACTGGACACAATAAACCAGACATGGCCTCACCCAGGCAAAATAATGAGGAGAAGAACCTCCTTCAACCTGCTGGTCACTCTCTTCTTAATGTACCCCAAGAGACCATTTGGCTTCTTAGAAACAAAACCACACTGCCGGCTCGTGGTGAACTTTGTTCTCCACCAGCCCTCTCAGGTCTTTCTCCTGACTGCTGCTTTCCAGCAGGTCAGCCCTCACCCGTACTGGGGCAGGGGATTACTCCTCTCCAGGTGCAGGACTCTACACTTGTCCTTGCTGAACTTCATGAAGTTCACCTCCTCACAGCTTTCTAGCCTGCCCAGCTCTGGCTGAATGGCAGCACAGACTGACAGTGTGTCAGCCACTCCTAGCTGTGCATCATCAGCAAACTGGCTGAGGGTCCACTCCCTCCTTTTATCCAAGTCATTGATGAAGATGCTGAACAAGACTAGACCCCACACAGACCCCCGGGGAACACCATGGGTTCTGTACAGCAGCAGCAGAGAATCTGTACAAATAATCTGAAAGGAAGCAATGTGCCACCTACAGCATGAGAGCAGAGTTCGGCTAGGGGCTGACTACAGGAACCACTATTGCTAGCCAGTGATATTGATAGCTAGTGACACATATGGGATCAGAGCTATTTACTGATAGCAAGTGACACCAGATATGGTATGGGCTCGTGATCTTCACAGCAAACATGCTGGGTTTATTTTTCACCAGATTTCTTTATGTTGCTTCATAATGGTAGCATGTTGCACCTGATTAGACAACTGCTACATCTGGTACCTGAGATGAACTAATACATCTGACTGGTAAATGAACTTCCACAGCTGTTAGTAGTACTTCTGCATCCTGTGTTTTTGTGGCAACTCTAAAATATTTGGAGCAATAACTAAGATTTTAGGGCAATGACTCCTTACTAATACAATAAATTTATCCCTATTTAAGCATTACATAAACCCAAGAAAGTCACTTGTCATAGCTGCAAAGGTAACGTGTCAAAATGAATGGGGGTTAAGATTAAGGATTGGACACAACAGAGATGGGCATTAGCTGCAAAACTGATCCTAATCTGACCTAATGGGAGGACCTTAGAGTTGTCTTCCAATACCTGAAGGAATCCTACAGGAAGGCTGCAGAGGGACTTTTCATAAGGATGTGTAGCAATAGGACAAGGGGGAATGGTTTGAAGCTGAGAGTAGATTTAGACTGAATCTTAGGAAGAAGTTCTTTAGTACAAGGATGGTGGAACTCTGGAATAAGCTGCCCTCCTGGCAGGGAGGTTGGAGTAGATGATCTCTAAGGCCCCTTTCAACCTGAACCATTCTGTGGTTCTGTGATTTTAATGAAGATTTAATAGATTAAAGAGCAGCTTCAATGGCCAAGATTTTCAGAACCTGTAAAATCAACTTTCTTGTAGTGTGAACATTTTCTTTCCCAGACTACCTGTTAGGAAGCCTCTACATAACTCCTCAGATTACTTAAGCCATGGAGATTTGACCCCTCCACGATTGCAGGTTGCATGTTTGGTCAGCAGTGACTCCTGCAGAAGGCAACACAGCCTTCCCTCTCCCATCCTGACATCCTCTCAGCTAACCTAATAGGTCTGTTCCTCATAAAAGCCAAGTTCTGCTCATTGAACTGGTTCCTTGTACAGTAACAAGTGTAACTACAAAGTATAGAGTTCTTGTTTGCCCTAGTTTTTAAAAACCAGCAGATTTCTGCTAATACGCATTGGGTTTTTTATATCTTCCATGATTGATTCAGCTCTTCCTTTTATCTACTTCATCTAGGAATGCATTTGCCATCAGTAAACAAATAATATCAATATAATTAGATACAAAAAAGAAGGGTGATGCCTTGCATTGTGTGACTTATTACCCAAGAAAATATTGATAAGCATGAATAAAACAATGTTTACTGTAAAAGAAGTAGAAACATGCAGCTGCATTAAGCATTTCTCAGTATTAGCAAAAGTATGATTTCTCACTCCCCTTTACTTAGCTGAATTTGACTCTACAATCCCCATAACCACTAAATCCTGGAGAATATAAACAAAAGGAGAATCACTGAGGGCTAGGATTAATTCCCATTACATGGCAGACAGCTACAGGTAAAAAAATAATTTACAGTGGAAGAATCTTTAAGAACTAGTGAGTGCAGTCTGAAGATCTGCATGACAATATTTCCAAGTTGAAATGTCCCAGGATTTTCCTCTGAACTATTCTGACCATCTCTTGTTTTGATCCACAGGAACAAAATTTTGCAAGCAAATAACAAGAGACTAAGATAATGATGCCACCAAACATGCTCTGGTTCCTGTCCACATCTATCGACCCTGCAGATTGCAACAGAAGGACTTTCATATTCTTTGGAGGAAGAGAAGCAATTATGTCACTCCACTGCTGCTGGACTGAAGCACTACTAAAGGAACTGATGTCCCTGGGTTATGCAGAAAGCCTGTGACAAAGCAGTGAATTTAGCTTAGGACTCTCAGATGCAGTCCCTGGCCTCTGAACTATTTATTCTTCCACTCTTTGGGGTTACAGAGTGGGAAAGCAGATCTATTTCTTTGATGGTTTCTAAAGGAGAAAAAAGGAACCCAGTACACATGGTGGCAAGGTTTTGTTATGCTTGCTTGTGTTACTGGATGGCCTGCAGCACATGGGCTAATCTGTTGCCTGTTTTCCATCTTTGCTGAAACCCTCCATTTCTTTTGTTTCCACTTGCTTGTTTTTCCTTTTTTTATCTTCACTACCTCTGCCATGTGGGGCACAGCTTCTTTTCTTCCATTTATTCGTTTTCCTCCCTTTTAGCATGTTTATCAAATCTTTCAATGGTGTCTCAGGGCAGCAGCAGTCAGTGGAGGAACTGTGCACCTACTGCTGATGTGTAGCGCACATAGAGGATAAGATGAACTTAATTCTTCTTTGCACCTTAGGTATCCGAATGAGGGATAAATAAGGACTCCAGCAATCTCTGTCTCTCACAGCTGGCTCTCTGGTGCTTGTGCATCAGGGTTTAAAGTCCTGGGAGAATATCAGCCACTGCAGAATTTCCTTTCAAATTCAAAGTGGAAAAAAAGTAGATTCAGTATTCCGTCTATAAGGAGAATGATGATTTGAAAGCCATAGGGCATAAAGCTCCAGCCTTGACTGTTTCCAGGTTGTGATGAATATGAATGTCACAGCAAATTAGCAGATAGTCTTTGCAAAGCATAAGTGAAAAGTCAGCCTTGAAAGACGGTCCATGAAAGCGTTACTGAGGGCCGTGTAAGTGAGCAAAAGTACTTTAAAATCAATGTAAAATGTCAATCATAACAAACAGATTTCAGAACTGCACTTATGCCTGATGTTAGAAGTGAAACTTGGAATCAAACAACCAAATTAATTGTTACTTCAGACTTCAGAGAAGATTTGGCCCCAAGTCTTCTGAGTCAAAGAACAGTGCAACAAATATTCAGGTCCATATATTGTTTGTCTTACATATTGTTTGTCTTCCTTCCCTATGCAGTTTAACTTCCAAGTCTCATCTGGCCTTTAGAAAGCATTTATTTCTTCATCTCTAACATTAAATAACTTAAGTGGGTTCTGCATGGGCTTTCAAATGCCTTCTCTGCTTTATCAGTCAGAAAGACTTTTTCCAAAGCACCCTCACAACCCCTTTCAGTTGGCATCTCTTTACAATTCCTTTCCCATTAGTTTCTTGGGCAGATTAAAAAGCAGGCTCCACTGACAATACTTCTTGCAGAAGTCCATGAAATGAAACGTACTATTTCCCACAAGGATCCTAGCACATTTACTTTAAAATTTCAGAGGGAAGCTGAATCCTATTATTGATATGCCACTGATTTATATCAGGAAGGCTCAACACCCAGATATAATTTATCTTGGCCTAGTGTTTGGAAAATGAAGCATTCAATATTGTGTCCTTTGACAAATGTATACAGGCAGTGGATCCCAGAGGTAGGTCTAACAAATGGCTTTATTCTTGCATCTCTCTAGAAATGCCTAAACCCAGCAGCTACACAGAAGTGTTGTTGTAGGTTTGCACTAAATAGTCTCCCTGCTTTTGTCGAAAATTAAAACCAAACCACTAACCCTCAAGCTCAAAAGCTGCAGAACTCATTTATTTTTAAGCAAAATAATTAAGAGGAAAACACTAACCACAAAGAAGACTTCACCTTTAGAGTCAAACAGCCTGATTGAATTTGTCCCTGGAAATCTTACAGCAGCAGAGAAAGAAACACACTTTAGTGCTTCCCTTACAAGTGAAGGTTCCACCACAAAGTGAGAATCTCTGTTTGCTTTGGATGCAGTCATGTATCTAATCCTGCCATAAATACTGCCTGACTGTGTTAGGCTGATTTAATGGCAGCTCTATAAATAAATCCCTCCTTGACTTAAAGTACCAGCTTTGCTACTGCCCTGAAATCAAGAGGCTTGCTGGAGCTGAAGGTGTGGGGTGAAGTCCCAGAGCCATGTCCCAGCCTACAAGACATTGCTATTAGCAGGGGAAACTTGGATCCCTTCTTCCCTGAGCGGCTCACACTGAGCTGGGAGAGGGTGGTCTAGGGAAATTCTCCTGTGGCAGGACACAAGTTGTGAGTTGTTTATGAGAGGCAGATTGCAGACAGATGTACAGGGATTGCCATTAGGATGTTGACATTTAGAGTTGGAAGTGCTGTGCGTTACCATGGTATTCAGGGGACTCGGGGCACTGCAGTAGCTGTGCCTGCATGTTTCTCAGAGGACTCTGGGCATCTGCTCATTAATGTCTAGTTGTTCTTGGCTCCACAACATCCAGGTGGTTGCTTACCTATATTCCATGGCACCTGGGCAACAGACTCACCCTTCCTTGCCTCTTAAACTGAATGTTCCAGACCACAGCTTCAGTCATCAGTAGAAACAAGAGAAAACTCTCTACTGGTCTCAGCCACGAAGAAACACTGACTTAAGAGAGCCAGCCCTGCCTGTGCCCTTCCTCAGCTGCTGCCTGTCTGCACTATCAGCTTTCCCAGAGACTTTGTTTCCCATGCACATGCTTCCTGCCAGGGAGACAGCAACGGGGCTCAGAGGATACAAACATACATTGCATTTTCAGCCCAGAGAACAAGACTGGGCTCAGAAATAGAAGCCGAGCTGACAGCGCAGCACAGCAATGCGTCTGGCCACCAGGCTAGCTTAGGTAGTGCTGCTTGGCTCTGCCTTGGCACTCTCACTAAATTCTCCAGACAGCCTCAATACGCCTCTGTGGAGATGACATCATGATATCAAAATGAAATGAGACTATTTAAATGCAAGACTATCGTGGTGCCGGTACAATGTGAAAATGAAACTAACTCAACGTAACCCCACAGGGAGCAAGTTACAGTTTGAGAGAGAAATAAAACAATGTAAATGGATGTTACACTGGACTTAAAGAGCCCACTGAGGCCAGGGTCTGCTGCTGAATTTGTTTGGGTGTTCAGCTTAATTTGTGCTATAGATCTTGAGCCGGATGCCTTGTTTTACTGAATAGCTATTAACTAAAATTAACATGCAGGAAAGTACATTGGTGTTCAAGTAGGGTTTGACCTAAGCTGTGAAAGGCAAAGACACTCTGGAAGTCTGGCATTTCCTTCCTAAGTGGCAAATGTTACTAAAACAATTTGGTGGCACAGAATCACACAATTATGAGTATGCAAGCACAGTCAAAGAAAGATTGACAAAGTTACTGGAAACTAAAATGCAAAAACACAAATGATATGGGGATGTGGGAATACAGTTTGAATTGAGGCTACCAGTGTAGGGAGGGCCAAGTGAAAATGCAGTGTCATTATCAGGTGTTTGAAAGGTGCAAAAGAGCAAAAAGCTATTTTTTTAGGGGAGCTTGCTAGGCGTAATGGTGCAAAATTGAGAATAAGAACTATCAGTCTGATTATCGGAAACAGTCTTGCATTAGCGAGATGTGCTGGGCTGTGACAGGGAAACAGGAGGCTTCATCTGCAGCTCTGCTTAGGTGTGCTGGGAATCCTAGCACAGAAATACATCTTCACATGCTGCTTAGCATAACAGCAGGGATACACTCATGAAACACATACTGCAGCTCTCCTAAGCAACGGCGAAACAAAGAAATGGAAAATGGCATTTTCACCACCATGTTGGAGGTGATGTTATGGACAGTTCATCAAATACCTTGAGGTCTTAAGGTCTGCTTGAGCAAAACTTGCAGCTGGCCTCAGAGGAGTGGTCATCTTCCCACTGCAGTGCACCTTAGCTCCACCTTTTTCATATATTTACTAATTTATAAAATCTAAGTAAGTAATTTCCCAGATGATCATAAACCTTAAATGAATTAATGACTAACAGGTTTGGCAGAGACAAAAATATTTTATCATTATTTTCTGAAGAAGAACCTGAGATTTATCAGAAGCCTCATGGGAAGAAGAAGGAATACTAATATTTCCTCTCTGCTTCCTACTGATAGAAAGAAGGGATGGAGAGAGAGACAACTGGAATTACCTAGGTCACCAGAGCTCTTTTATCGATGGTGCATTACTACAGTGACAGAATACAGATGCTCCCAAAGAAGTATTACAGTTCACAAGGCCCATAATGTCAGCAATATGGAGGGAATCTGTAATCCAAATAACCAGAAGTATTTCAACATGTCCTTAAAAAGCACTTAATCCATGGCAGTTGGCCTCACTACAAGATCCCTGGGAAATTTGGGCTTAGGGCTACATGCAGCCACTAGGAAATAGCTGCTCTGTTGAAGTTAAATGTTTCAGCTACTCATTCAATAAAAATAAAAAATTCTTTAAAAGACAGAAAACAAAACAGAGCTCAATTAGCCTAGATTAGGGATCTAAACCGTGATGCATGTTAGGGCAGTTCTTGGGATATAGAAGAGTAAAGTAATGTTTAAACTGTGTTTGCTGTCCAGCATCATTGTTATGAAATTCCTTGACTCTTCAGAGAACTAAGTAAGACACAAAGAAACACAGCAGGAGCTGAAAACACTGAACTGTGCTAAGGGGTGAAAAAGCCCACCTTTAAGATTCCAACCAGTTATGTTTGTAAATTATCATTCTGACCATAATTAAGGAACTTACTAAGGACTAGGAAACAGTGCAAATGAAGGCATAAACAGGAAAGGATGTAAATTCTTGAGCTTTCCAGGGAGCAGGAATATGAGAGGAAACAGAAGAAACCAAACCAACCAATCAACCCAAAACCCCCAAAATAAACAACCAACCACTCTCAATGAACAACAAAAAACCTGCACCTTGTACTCCATGCAGTTGACATCTGAAAGACGAAAAAGATGTACATTCTTAGCTTTCCAGGGAGCAGACATAGGGAGGAAAACAAAAGAAGCCAAAACAATCAACCAGAAAACCCTAATGAACAACAAAACACCTGCAGGTTGCACCTCATGCAATTGTATGGCATCTGGACTTGGGGCAGGGGGTCAATTCATGTCTTGCAGCTCTCAAAGCACTTTTTGTCCTAGATTTTGCCTAGATATTAGCTTAAATTTGTAACGTGATTTCCATGCCCTCCCATGACTTTTCTTCTAAAGAAAGGCAGCAGATGCTGATTCAAGAGAGGGAATTTCAAAACCACTGTGCTGAAGGGACTGCCTGTGTTCTCAGACATCAATGAAAAATTAGTACAAAGATTTAAAGCTATTGTGCTGCAGGCTGGTGCCCACCAGCTGACTTTAGACACCCAAAACTTTCCAATTCCACATCTAGGTTTCAGGTCCAGCATATCCTTCCTAGCCGGCAAGGCCTGTTATCAGGTACGGGCAGCCTATTTCCAAGCCATCAAAGGATGGGACTCTGGAAAGATTCTGATCTCTGGGTATGTTGTGACAGTTACAAACGATCTGTGCAGGCCTTGTGACAGGCTGCTCACTTGGTAACTGATGAGCTGGTGTCCTGGAGAGCAGAGCCCATGTATTTAGCAAATGACAGAACTGCTATGTTGATCAAATCTATGTGGATAGTAAAGAAAAGCAAATACTGGCTTTACACTAAATGCCCATGATGGATAGATTCATCTTGCTGTGTGCTGCTCTGATTCCAACATATTCATTCAAACTACATGTGTAATTCAAAATTTGCCCTGAATTTATTTGTGTTTACAGGAATTCTGAAGCACTGTTCTTCCAAGTGCTTGCAAATGACAAAGTACTACACTCTGCTCCAGGGAAGGATTTGAGTCCATATCCTGAATTAAGTCTGCAGCATACTCTTGTTAGCTGCAATAAATAAAGGGTAGGCTTTGATTTGTCTGGGTGACAGTGTAAATCAAAGGAAGTGGAAGAAACAAACCCCCAAACACACAACACATAAGGAGTGAGGGAGAAGGTGATTCTGCTTCTTCTACAAAGCTCTGGCCAAAATCTAACAGGCTTTGAAAGAGCAAAAACCTCAAAGACCTGAGACATTTCACCTTTGTGTTTCATAGTATGCAAATCAATGTGTTTTCTTGGCAGAAGGACTCTGGAATAGGCTGCCCAGGGAGGCTGTGGATGTCTCCTCCCTGGGGGGGTTTGAGACCAGGCTGGATGAGGCCTTGAGCAGTGGAGTCTAGTTGAGATGTGTCCCTGCCCATGGCAAGGAGGTTGGAGTAGAGGATCTCTGAGGTCCCTTCCAACCTAAGCCATTCTATGTCAAAATAAATTACAGTACTGAGGTTTTAGGAAATTATTTACATTAAAAAAGAGAATTTTGTAAGATCTTGAGTTTCCTAGGTGACTAGTTTGAGGTCTCTGAAGCCCACTTGTGGAGGTTGAGAGATACAAATACAGATATACACATTCCCTTTCTTTAAGAAAAACTCCTTTCTACAGATCACAGAGCTCTGTGTGTGCCTTTGCACCAGAACCTCTAAAGCCTCAGGAAGCCTGAGTAAGCTGTAGTCGTGCCAAGAGTTTTAAGTGCTGGGTTTTTTTGTATTCTCCATTTAGTTAATTTTTATAGAAGGAAAAAGGTCTGATTAAATTGTCTCAATACTGACAGTTTCTTTGTTGCATTTTTTCTATTACCTTTTCACCAGGTCAGCCTGATGGACTGGAGCAGACATGTGAAAACATAACCTCATTGAGTCCAATGAGGTACTGCAGACCAAAGGCATCAGCATACTAATCTGAAAGTGTTCTATTCTGTTGTCAATTTGCTTTTAGAAGACGCAGGATTTCCTATGTTAGCCTTTTAAACTAAGGCAGATACGGTGCAGCCTTCCCTCACTGAAAACATGAAATCACTCCTCTCTGCTTCCAAGACTGGTTCCAGAATTCAGATTTGCACAGGTCAGCCTGCCTGTCAGTGTCTGTGACCTGGCAAAGGTTGTTCTCTTGGTGGATGAGTTTTCTGACCTTCTAAAGATGAGAGAATAAAGTTCAATAAGCAGCTTCAACAGCAAGCCTTTCATCTCTGACCTCCAGGCTGGATTACTGCAACTCATTAGACTGTTCCAGTGAAACATGCTAATAGGTTGCACATTAAGAACCATTGATGTATCAGTACCTCAGGTGAAAGTCTCTATAGAAAGAGTTCAAGATGCCCTGCATTACTTGATGCCACTGGAATACTTCATGGGTCAAGCCACCTCTTCTTGCCTAGGCTCTTAGCTGTCAAATCTCTTCTTGTCATTTTAAAACAGAGGCAGAAAAAAGAGTAGTAGCTAGAGTAGCTATCTGGATTTATCCTTACATTTTTCACAAGCAACCAAGTTTAAAGTAGAAAAGCAGGGAATAAGAAAAAAAGCAGGTTAGATGGAAGAAGCTTTAGAGGAAGATAGAGGTCACAAAGCAGCTTGATCTAGTGTTAGAGAGGGAAAGCTGTGCTTCTTGGCTCCTGCAGAGGCTTCAGTGAATGGGGTTTGGTCCTATAGTTCCAGGAGGCAAAATTGTGTGCAGAGACTATAAAAATGACATCAAGTCATTTAGGGCCACAAAGATGATCAGAGGGCTGGGGCAGCTCTCCTATGAGGACAGGCTACAAGAGTTGGGCCTCTGCAGCCTAGAGAAGAGAAGGCTTCCGGGAGACCTTATAGTAGCCTTTCAGTATCTGAAGGGGGCCTACAGGAAGGCTGGGGACTATTTACAAGGTCTTCCAATGACAGGAAGGCTGGGGAGGGACTATTGACAAGGTCTTGCAATGACAGGACAAGGGCCAATGGGTTTAAACTGGCAGAGAGAAGATTTAGACTGGATGTTAGGAGGAAGTTCTTTACAGTGAGGGTGGTGAGGCACTAGAGCAGGCTGCCCAAGGAGGCTGTGGCTGCTCGCTCCCTGGAGGTGTTCAAGGCCAGGTTGGATGAGGCCTTGAGTGACCTGTACTGGCAGGAGGTGTCCCTGCCTATGGCAGAGGGTTGGAACTGGATGATCCTTGAAGTCCCTCCCAACCTTACCATTCCATGATTCTATGTGACCATAAAAAAACATTTTACCAATATAGAGGAACTTGTAAAGCCATTATGGCAAAGTTGTGTCTAGCAAAAATGCTTTTAGGTTAGCATCTAAAGTAAATCTGGTATAAATATTTGTGTGCTGGTTTTGTTTGTTTTTCTCATCAGAAAATAGCAGTGATTTTATCACAGCACCTTGGTGTGACCCCTCTGACCATCTGCAGCCATATCCCTCCATGCTCACACCTGATGCCTAGGTTGGCAGTTGCCAGCAATGAGTGACAACCTGACTCCACATCAGTAGCAATAACAGGAAAAGTTTAAAGGCAATTGCTGGGGAAACTGGCCAGTGTATGAGATTATCATTGCATGAGAACCTTCTGAATATTTGTCTTTTCTAATGCTGTGCTCATTTTATTAGCTGACCTTGTTACTCCTATTAAATTTCAAGGTCTTCCTTCTCAAAGTCGTAGATGCAGGATGGGAACTAGATGATCCTTGAGGTCACTTCCAACCCTACCATTCTATGATTCTATGTATCAGTTCATGATAGCCATTAAGAAATACCCTCCAAGATGTAATGCCTCTTGTCATATGTGTCCCACAGGCAGGATGAAACATTAAAATAACAGAACTGAAGTTCAAAGTTAAGAGATGGAAATGTCTTCAGGGATAGCTTGATAGACTGGGATTTAGTCCATAGGTCTGGATGGCTTCCATAGGCAGACAGAGAAGTCATGAGTGGATCCTCTCTACACCAACAAAGAGATTAGCATGTCAGAAGTAATTTACTATTAAAAACCTTTTGCCAGAGTGACAAGATAGCAAACAACCATGAAGAACTGATGCTGGCTTGAGCATATAGCCACGAGAAGTTCGCTAACACCATACAGGGGCATGCTAAGTTAGCTACGCACACAAACTGTAATGACTGGAGAGTCATTAAAGCTGCAGCCAAAGCAGGACAAAGCTGTAAGAGATGTGGGAGCAGAGGATGGTGCAGGATGAGCAGCATTCATCATAGCAGTCACTACAAAAGACAGGGTGGCACTCTTGGCACAGTCCCCAGACAAGCTTCCCCTAGCTTCATCTAAAAGGTAAGAATTGTCCCTTTTCGTGCCAGCTGT
The DNA here is from genome assembly GCA_013399775.1 of Semnornis frantzii. Classification (NCBI taxonomy): domain Eukaryota; kingdom Metazoa; phylum Chordata; class Aves; order Piciformes; family Ramphastidae; genus Semnornis; species Semnornis frantzii. The sequence goes on along the minus strand of VWYK01000367.1, from coordinate 9,124 downwards.
CACAACCCATCCTATTGTCCAAGACTGTGTCCACCAGAGTCATTCACAGTAGTGAAGCCTGTAGAGAAAGCGCTAAATGCTTCCACAGACTTGTCCCAATTCTGGCTTACTGGTTAGTGCTTGATGAGACTGTGCCATCACACCTTGAATGAGCATGCAGTAAGCAAGTTTTGGAGTACCCAACAGCTACGACTCTGACACGCAGAAGCAGCAGCAGTGTGCAGTCACTTCACCTTGGTTAAAAAATAACACACATCATCTGGGGACAAGCTACCTTCCTTGGCACCAAATAATCATAATTAATTTAACCACTATCATTACAGTTGAACTTTCCAGCCCAGGCAAATAAAGTCAATTCCTTCAGTGTACCTTTTTTTTTTTTTGGGGGGGGAGGGAGGATGTTTTCCTTCCTCTACGGCTAATTATTGAACACTTTTTCTAAGCCCTAATTCATGCCTCCTTCCTGCTTACTGAGGATAAAATGTCATCTGTGCAGGAGCTCATAATCAGCTGATTCTGACAAGCAGAGGATAAAGCACAAAAAGGAGAATATTGTTTTAAGGAGGGAGAAATCCAGATCTAACTACTGGGATCTTTGCCAGGGATTTCAGTGTGAACAGAATAGAGGCCTCATTGTTGACAGTAAAAATTGGACCCTGTTGCTTCTCAAGGGTTTTGTTTCATTTTGGTTTGTTGGCTAAAAGAAGTGGTGTAACAGAGACCAATGTAGTCTCACCTGTGTTACCAAAGTAATGGGAGGGTGATAAAGCTAAGGATATGGGAAAGAAGGGGGCAAAAACTTGCCATACACAGTGGTTCTGGTTGCTTTAGGAAGCAGTCACCATTTTAAGTGCTTAAAGATGACACTGAAACCTCCTCCAGGCCCAGAATTCAAAGACAATTCATTTACATGGCAGTCTATGAAACCCAGCTAGCATATTCAGCCCCTTCAAACACCAAGCTCAATTATTTCCCTTCACTTCACTTTCATTCATTAAATACCCCAATATGGAATGGGGAAGAGGGAGAGAGAACAAGTAGTACTGAGACCACAGAACAAAACCAGAGTCCTCTCTATCCACCTGCTCTTCCCCTCTCCATTATCCTCCATACTCTAAAAGCAAAAATCTAAAACCCCAGCCTATTCTATCATTTTCTCCTCACCTCAGGCACATAACCATCCCAACACATCCTTGCTACCCTGGATTTATTCTCTCAAATTTGTTTTTTTACAGAAACTTAGACACTAAAAATCTACATGACCCTTGGAGGTGGCATCTCCATTCCTTAGCTAGGAATTTTGCCATTAGCCAATTCTTACATGACACAGACTCTCCTATCTCAAGATGATGTGTTAGAGCCCAGACATGACAGTAAGCCTGAACCAGACCTGTCACCTAAGATTCACTTGGTGATCAGTGGACACTGGTCAGTGTGACCCAATTCCATCACTAACTCCCTGTTGCTCACTCAGCTTGTGGGATGACTAAGCAGTGCTGTAGTCTCCCTCAGCTCCCTTTCCCTCATGGAGTAGCCTCACTCTTGCTGTTGCCTGACAAGCTGTAAGGGAACTGTAAAAAAACGCAAGCCCCAGGACATCAGAATCACAGGTGGAAGCATATTTCTTATCTTAGAGCATAAATCTTGCTTTAATCATTAGACAGAGGCAAGACATCACTTAAAAAAAAAAAAAAAAAAAAAAAAAACAAATCCNTACCAGTCTCACATCACTTAAAAAAAAAAAAAAAAAAGAACAATCCTGATTTGCAACAGGAGTTCAAAACTGGCTACTACAAGTGCAAATCCAATGGCAGATACTTAACCCTTATATGTACAGTTTTTCACTCAGCCACTCCTTTCTGATCATTTCTGCTCAGGAAAGTTAAGCTTTGCAGACAGCAGCTTTCAGTAAAGAACTGAAAGCCTTAACCAAAACCACAGGAAATTCACTGCCTCACAAGGATGATTGTTTGCAGATGACTGCAGGGAAGAGTCAGCTAACACTGAAAGGGAAAAAATCACCTTGATAGTTTAGTAAAGCCAGACTAAAAATGAAGGAGTTGCAAGGCTTCAGTTTGCAGATGAGCTCAGGCAGCCCAGATGCCATCGTGTGGCTCACACATCACACTGCTGCACCTCTGCTATGTTTTTCCTTCTCCGTTTACTGCATTGTTTATTCCGCACATGCATAGAATGAACCTGACAACGACATATCCCAAGCAGGAATAAGGAGCCCTTATTCTCTAGAGCCCAAATATATAATATAGATTAATGTTGCCAGAAGGGCAAAAGAGATAAATGTAATTAACTCAAGTCTTGGATTGCAGAGAGCAGTAGGAAGGAGAGCATCTGGGTTGGGGCAGGAGTCATCTAACACTGGGTAATATTCTCCACACACTGATCTAACAAAAGAAAACCTACTTCAATACCCAGGGAAAAAAAAATCCTTTAAGAGTTTAGGGAAGATATGTCATCTGAGAGTTGGGTCAAGTACCCAATCCTCTATGCAATTCCAAAAGTTAGGCAGCAAGGGAATTAGGAATATCACTTGTACAGTAGATTCCTGGGTTTTTTTTTGGTTTTTTTTTTTTTTTTGTGGCACCTTGGACTGATCTCAACCACCATATGAAAAGGTCAAATGTAGGATCTGAGATTATGAAGAATATGCAATGAAACTTGTACAAGAGCTTTAGATCTTCCTAGAATGTTTATCAAGTTTTCAGCCATTTCAGTTGCTTCTGCATGGGTCACTTCACACTCTCTGTTCACAGTGACTTAGCATTGGTTTGGCTCACCCTAATTCTGTGGCACTTGATGATTTTTCTGCATTGGACTATAAGGGCAAAGCTCCTGGAGACAGTCCAGAGGAGAGTCACAAAGATAAGCCAAGGGCTGAAACACCTCTGCTATAAAGATAGGTTGAGGGAGTTGGGGGTGTTCAGTCTGGAGAAGACTCCAGGGGTACCTTAGAGCCTTCCAATACCTGAAGGGAGCCTACAGGAAGGCTGCAGAGGGACTGACTTTTGATAAGGATGTCTACAGACAGGACAAGGGGGAATGGTTTTAAGTTCAAGGAGAGTAGGTTTAGCCCAGATATTAGGAAGAAGTTCTTCAGTACAACGGTGCTGGGACTCTGGAATAAGCTGCCCTGGAAGGCTGTGGATGCCTGCTCCCAGGGGGTGTTCAAGACCAGGTTGGATGAGGCTTGAGCAGCTTAGTCTAGTTGAGAGGTGGTCCATGGTAGGTCCATGGTAGGGAGGCTGGAGTAGATAATCTCCAAGGTCCCTTCCAACCCAAGCCATTCTATGACTGTACAGAAAATCCACAATGAGAACCTGAGAGAAACTGGAGGGCCTTAACCCTGGTTTCACTCATGGACAGGAAAACAAAAACCAGAAAAAGCCAACTTGTATCATTTCGATGGGAACTGACTTTGGAGATCAGTCTTTGTACCTGTCAATATAAACAAAAGCCAGAAAGACCACAAGGCTGTCCATAGTTTGTCCCAGTAATGTTATAACAAACACATCTTTCTCATGAAAATCTGTGTGCCAGAAAGCTGAAGGCGGAAGTGGGCAGGTGAAATTAAAAAAAAAAACCAACACCAAAAAACAAATAACCAAAATCAACCAAAGCCAGAAACTTCCACTTATTAAATGAACTGTTTCTAAAATGAGTTACCAGAGCTTCTTTCTATATGTGCCTCCACTGACTTTTGCCAGGAAGGCAGCAGCAAAATAACCAGATTCCAAAGATTACCTTCCTCCTTGCCTGCAGTTCTCCCTGCAGTTCTCACTGCAATCCCAATAGTATGCAAGAATATATTAAGCCTATTACACAGGTGATTAAGTTCCACATCAGGTTTCTATCAACTGTTGTCCCACCAACTGCTGGCTATGATTTTCTAATTAATCCAGTATTTGTCAGAGTACCATTTTCAGTTGAAATAGTTTTAGTAAGCTGTAACAAAAGGTTTAGGAACATCATTTTTACAAGGTGATAGGTATCAACAAATAGAAGACTGCTTGCTTGAAAAATGAATATGCTTAAAATATAATGAGTCCTGCACATATCCTGTTCAACTTTTATGCTCTAGTCAATGTATTATAATTGAGCTGTACTGAATTACTTTCCTAGTGGATAAATACTGTACATGCTGTAGTATGAAGAGACATCTTGTAATGTATACTAATTAAGCCATTATATCAGTAGAGAAGATTGTATCTGAAATATCAAATTAGCAGGAATTAAACATCTCGGAGGATTAATGAAATGTTATGGAGCCATTCACTTCCAGGTCAACAAGTTCAATTTCAGCTTAGTTTAATAGTTATAATGAATTTATGTGCTGGAGCTAACAATTCTCTGCATCCATCCATCCATTCATAAAGCAGAGTAAGAACCCCTGGTTGGTCTCAAGCAGAGCAGGCTGTAACCAGCACAGCCGGAACAACATAGCCAGGAATACTCTGCTAGGCCTGTACTTGGCATGTCGCCTTAGGCTGCAAGAGATCAAACAGCACATTTACTGCAGGGCTGCAATATGTGTAGGCAGCAGTGAGGGACACCAGAGACACTCCGTCAGTTCTCTTTACAGACCTGCCAACAATTGCCAGCCCCAGCAATAAAGTTATCACAAGCAGAACACTCAACTCCAGCTTTTGATTCAGCTAAGAGGCCATTCTGCTCATCCTGATTCCTTTCTCACCAGCCTTTGGTGCTTCTAGCATGGGCACAACAAAAAGCTGGGATGGGGGCAGAGGAAAGAAAATTGCAGCCAACTTTAGCTGTGAGATAACACTACACAAATAGTGACAGTAAATAGACAACAAACCCTGGTTTTGTAGTGGAATCTTTGAGTGGGGGCTAAACTTTTTTTTAATATATGATTATATCACCACATTCATCAGCTCATTAGGGATGAAAACAGTAACCAGTTTACAGGTAAGAGAAAGTAGTTAAGGAGTAACCACATAAAGACCAAACAAGTACACAGAAAGAGGTACATCCAATACCTGCTGATAAACAGAGAATCATTGAACAGTTTGGATTGGAAGGGACCTCCAAAGGTCATCTAGTCCAACTGCTCTGCAGTAAGCTGTGGCATTCTCCACTAGATCAAGTTGTCCAGAGCTCTCTTGAGCCTAACCTTGAATATCTCCAATGTTGGGGGGCTCAACTACTTCCCTGGGCAACCTGTTCCAGTGATCCACTACCCTCATAGTCAAGAACTTGCTCCTAACATCCAACCTAACAAACTTTTAGATGTAACAATCACCCCAAACTTCAACCTGCTACGAGGACTCTAGTTTCAGACACATAGATGTTATGCAGTGTGCTGTAGTAAACTGAAGAATGATTCAGAGCACCAGTTCTAGCCCCAGATTTTCTCCCTGGCATGGGTTCAATTGAACCTGCTGCTGATATTCTGTACCACGCTGCCATCATACCACTTTCAAGAGAATTGTTATTGTTATTGATATCAGTCCTTAGTGCAGGTGATTAAACCACATTGCAAGATGGATTGAAAAACTTCAAGAAGCCAGTTTACTGCTGACAGGAAAGTCTTCTATTACCTCTACTACCAATGACACATTGTGGTCATCCTGTTCCTTCAAAACCTCCAAGATCTGGAGAAATAAGGAGGATTTTCAGCAGAGAGAATTTCAATGACAGTAAAGCAGTTTACACTGGATTATTATACCAGGGAAAGCTTTTCAGTCAGAGGTATGGAGGTACCAACACCACACTGAAACAGAGAAAGCTGTGGCAGCCTACATAATCAAATGAAAAAAAGCATCAAGCTCACAGGATTGTTCTCTTCTAATGACTACAAACGGAATTCAAGAACAAAGAGCATTCTAACAGCTGTTTGCTTTGCTTTCCTGGCACTAAGGTATTTCAATATTAAAAAAAAAAAAAAAAAAAAAAAAGAGTAAACATAACAATCCAGAAGTTCCAAGGAGCCATCTTAAGATGTTTAATAAAATTTGTACTATGTATTTCCTCTTTCAGCAGGGAACTCTCAAGTACAGCATAGAGCATTGGTGGTGGAAATGCAGAAGTACTTTTACTGATCACAGGAGGCTTAGGTTGCAAGGGTCCTCAGAGACTGTCACCACCATGGGCAGGGACCTCTGAATTACATGCAGCTGCTCAAGGTCTCATCCAACCTGGCCTTGAACAACCCTTGGCGGGAGGCATCCACAACCTCCCTGGGAAACCTATTCTAGTCTCACCATCCTCCTACTGAAGAACTACTTCCTAAGATCCAGTCTAACCCTACTCTCCCTCAGCTTAAAACCACTCCCTTCCCGGAGTCTTCTCTCTTCCAGGCTGAACAACTCCAGCTCCTTCAGCCTATTCTCACAGTAGAAGTGTTCCAGCCCTTAGATCATCTTTGTGGCACTCTTGAGGACTTCCTCCAATAGCTCTGTGTCCTTCTTAAGCTGGGGACACCAGAACTGGATGCAGTACTGGAGGTGGGGTCTCAGGAGAGCAGATTAAAGGGGAAGAATTCCCTCTTGCCCTGCTGGCCACACTCCCTCTGGTGCAGTCCAGGACACAATTTGTCTTCCGGGCTCCATGAGGGTGCTGCTGGCTCACGGTGAGCTGTTCATCAACCAGCATCTCCAAGTCCCTTTCTTCAGAGCTACTCTCAATCCACTCTGCAGCCAGCCTGGACTTGCACCTAGAATTGGCCCAATCCAGATACAGGACCTTGCACTCTGACTTGTTGAACCTCAAGCAGCTGGCACTGGCCATAGTATCTCTGTGTGTAGGCATAATGTAAGGTTTGAAATGAGGCAGAGAAATGTTCTATTAGACCAGGATACTAAAGCAAGGTCTAAAGCAAGTTATTAGCTCTCCCCTTTTCTCTCTCATTGCTATGACGGTTACAAGGCCATTTACATACACATTAAAAATCTCTTTCAGTGAACTTACAAACTTTTATCTCCAGTTTTCCAGTGCAATGCTTAAACCCTTTAAGACAGACAATAGAAACATGAAAGTTGTGCAGTTTCAACTTCAACTCAAATGCTCTAAAATCTCTTGATGTTCTCCTCAGTCCTAACAGAGACAAGCATTACGCTGCACATCAAAGCAGGAGCCTTGGTAACAAAACGAGTTTCAACGGTGGAGGAGAGGGGGGAGGCAGCAGCAGTGCTGGGGTCCTTGTGCTGCAGTGTAACCTGTAAGGTCCACAGGGAAATCTAAATGGTGTATTTTTTTGTTTACCTTGGGATGATAATGTCCAAACACTTCAACACATCACTGAATGTCTGTTACAGAAACTCCTGTCACTAAGAATAAAAATGGATGGATGAGGAGCGGTCAGGCTGGACCTTCTGCCTCTTGCCATCAGTAGTGAGCAGAGATTTAAAAACAGCTTGTAAGCAATACACAGCCAATCTAGACCTGTACATTCAGCTCTAGAATCATCAACATTACAGATACATCAACTTACCTCTGAGTAGACAGATGTCATTGCTGACATTTCTCACAGGATCCTGGTTCATTGACTGGAGTCAGGAAAGGAATTATTTGTTTCACATTCTTTTTTCCCATCTATACTCACTGACAGCATTAAGGTGTTTTGTTGGGTTTTTTTTTCCCCTTTTTAAAAACTTGCATTCTGGTTTTATTTTTAAAAATATCAAGAAAACTTAATAGCAAACACATCTTAAGAGATAAAGGAATGTGATTTCCCTTCTCTGTTTTTGTTAACTGTCACTCCTTTCTACATCTTCCTATAAGATCAACTCTTCAATATTTTCATCAACTGAAAGCAAGGATAACTCAAATGTGCAAATAAAGATTAAATCAGCTGCCTATACTGGCTAGTCCATGATGAAAGGCAAAGGTTTACCTGTCTTGAGCCTACTGGTCTCCATGCTATATAATAAATGCCTTCAAGGGGATTTGAGGGTAAGGATGTTCAGCATTAGATGCCAATTTCCCGAATAGGAGACACCTTTTAGAATAAGGCACTCCTGGGAAAGCTGTGCAGTCAAGAATCTTTGCACATCAGCAATCATTTCTTATCCAAATGTGTATATCCAGACCACTGTCTCTGTAACTGCCCTCTGCTGAGACACCCTGATAATTTTAAGAAGGCAGCAGTCATCCTTGCAAAGTATCCTGGTGCTACAAACTCACGGTTCCTATACAGTGTTTCTTCCAGAAGAAAGACTTCCTTGAAAATTGTTTAATTCCTTTTTTTTTTTTTTTTTTCAAAATTGAACTTCGTGCAACCCTTTCAGGTCGCTTTGAAGAAAAATGTTGAATCAATCCATATTCTAAAATGTCTTAGAAAGAAGAAAAATCTCAGCAGTAAATCCACCTAATTAAGAAGGGATGTATCTAGCCCACAGGCTATTACCACATCTCAGCTCAGTATTTTTAAACATATGTGGAGCAGGAGGTAAGTAAGGTCTCCTCATTATTTCTCAAATGAAACTGAATAGATCTAACCCTAACTACAGCAAGATAAGCCAGACAACTTAAGTGAGGAAAACTGCACTTTCTGCTCTGCTTTAGGGATGCTTCTTGCTCCTCTGTCCTCTGATCAAGGTGAGCCTGATAAAGCTGAAAATTACACTGTGTGACTGAATTTTATGAGATTATCTTTCCCCTGAGAAGTGATTTATTTCAGTAACTCCTGATGAATAAGAAACTTCCTCCTCCAACTCACTGCTCTTCTTGTGTGGACATGATTCCTTATTGCTTTAAATGAGAGATCACATGAAAGAAACAGAGAATATGAGTGGCTTACATCTTCTTTATGGTTCAAAGGCAAATCTGCATTATAAGAAAGACCTTCAGGGACCACAAGTTTCATAAAAAGTGAGAACTGCTATCATTAGTTTGTAGGTTTAACTGCAAAAGTTACTGGCATATTTTCCACTTTTGGAGGAAAATCCGGTTTTGATTTTGATAGCTCTTGCTTTGTAGCATTTGAGGTTTCTTGGTCTTGGGACGACTCCAGGAGATATTGTATGTTACGTTTGAAAACGAGGCGAGGATCTGGTCCAGAAAGAGATGGGCAGTTGCAGCTCTCTCTTATTTTAAGAGCCTGTGAATACATAGGAAAACAAAGCAAGCTCATTTAAACAAGAAAAGC
>VWYK01000361.1:0-22890 GCA_013399775.1 Semnornis frantzii | reverse complement strand
AGCCTGCATGGTGCTGTGATTTTCATTTGTGGCTGAAACAATTGTGGTTAACCATCAATGTTTGACTATCAATAATCAGTGCTCGCAAGGTGTCAAGGCCCTCTGCCCCTAGAAGTCTCTAATCTGTGAACATGTGCTGGCATGTTTGCATTCAAGCTGAAGCTTTACATGTGTCATACACCTCTATACGGTGAACTTACAGGAGTACCGAATCTGAATCCAGTCTACTTTATAAGAATGATGGGGGAGGGGGAAGGTCTGTTTTGCTAAGATTATTCAGAACTAATCATTCCCTAGTTCTGCAGTTAAAATTTTGCCTAAATTAGACAATAATGTACAAGAATCCTGCCTGAGAATGAAAGGTTCAATCAGAGGTAGATTTTTCTATATTGATGAGAAGTATTTTATATGCAAATAAATAAATAAATATGCAAAATATTTTAAGGTCATAAAGTTTATGCTAAACAAAGCAGTCAAGGTAGAGGGTGTTCTTTATGTTTGTATTTATAGAGCTACACAAAGGGAAAGAAATGATTTCAAAAGAAAAGCTAAATACAACGAGGTTCCAGGTGAAAGCTCTTGCTTTTTCCCTTTGACAGGCATTTGTCTTGAAGTATCTCATATTCATATAAACAAAAGCATTCATGAAAAGATGGGGATGGGAGTCCACCACAGAAACCTTCACAGCAAATGCCAAGGGTTTTCATTCCAGCAAGCTGGACAAGCAAAGCAAAGCTGGACTGAGGGCAGACCCCAGGACCAATTGCAAAAGGCTGACAAGGATAACACAGAGTACTTGTCTGTTCCACCAGTGTAAGAGCAAACACTTCTGCGGTCATTAGACCTGACAGAGGCAAAAAATGAGATTTTTACTAGGCTGTAGGCAAATGAATTTGGTAGCACATCATACAGTCTGAAATTAAACAAATAAAGCTAAAGTGAAGAAAACAACTGGAAAGCAAAACAAGAGCTGAAGGCTACAGGGCAGCATATCATAATCAAAAGATAATTCACAGATTTCCCTTCTCTCCTTCTCCAGGGCATACCACTTCAGTATGATGCAGACAGCCCTACAGTCTTGGGTACTGCCAGGAGTATAATTCAGTATAGCCAAAGAAACATACCAGAGTTGAGACCTTGTAAGCAAGACAATGGTTAAGCATGGCAATTTGGATCAGTGCTTGCCCAGGGTCTCTGAATTGTTAGGAATTCTATGCTTGTCAGGGCTGGATACAAAACCCTGCAGTAAAAATGCACATTTATATAATCTGTTCCAAGCATCTTGAAAGAGATTTTCCTCCTTTATACCTTCCAACTACTGATTTTAATGTTTATATGAATTGTTGCTTTATATAGGCTTAGAAAGATGATGTCGTGTGGGCATCTTCCTGATAACACAGATGGACATGGAGGAAATGAAAGGATACACTTTTCACTGATAAAGTTGCTGCAGCTGGATTCTACAATTTAAATTAGTTTTTCATATACAGAATCACTTTAGATAGATGGAGGTTACAGTAGACCATACCTCTACTACGTGCAACCTCAACAGGCAGAAAGATCAAAGAAGGGAAGTTTTCATGCTGGTGGGTGACAAGGGTCAGAGGAGTTCAGCACAAACCAAAGGGCCAAGAAAGGTCTGGGGAAAACATTCCTCTTTCTTCTTGGTGACTGCAAGCAGCTTGTTGCACCCAGTGCTTGAAGGGAAGAGGAGCTGTAGGGGAGTGTGATCCCATACTGAACAGAAGGTTCATTTCACAGCTGGATGCCTGTTTCTGTAGGAATCCATGCTTTCAACAGTCACCATGCAAAGCACTGCTCCTGGTAACTGCAGTCATGGCCTCTCTCCTCCCACACTTACATCCAATGCATCTCCATGTGTTTGTTTATTTACTTATCAGGAAAGGCAAGTGCATCCTAGGGCATGCAAATGGGATGGTTTAATAGTAATACCTGCTTGTTCTGTTTGGAAAGCTGCACTTGATCACAGAGTATTACTAACAAAGATTTGATCTGCCCATTAGGACCTGCAGTTGCCACATATCATCTTGCATTTCGTGGTGCTCTTTTAGTTTCTTTTAGCATCCCCTGTTTAGACTGGGGACACAAAGCCTGTCAGAACAAATCTGCACCATGTCTCTGTGCAGTAAGCAAAGGCACAGCGAAGACAGTCCTGCTCATACCACATTACTGACTGTATGTATCTGAGGATGACTAGAACAGTCTCTGCAGAAGAAGGATCAACATCTGCTCATTTCTCATCATCCAAACAACTGCCAGCTCAATGTCCATATGCAGGCTGAACCCTGAAAAAGGTTTTGTAAGTGACTCGTTCCCTAGAACACTAAGTCTATCCTGCAATCCTCCTCCCTTTGGTATGTGTGTATTTGCAGAATGAAGTACAGCCATTCACCACCCACCTTCCTCCTTCAGAGTAGTGCAGAGCAAATATAAGCCTTCCTTGTCATGTATCTGTTTAAGAGTATCTGGACACATTCCTTGTTTTCCACCTACACCATACCCTTCTGGAATGGGCTGGGCTCCCATTTATTTCAATAGCAAAAGCACTGGGAGTTACTGCCAGAAAAGGATGCAGATTATCTGCTGCTCTGCTGATTAGGGCTAGGTCCTGGTGGTGGGATGGTTTGGGTTTAAATTCCTCTCAGAGGATCAAGGGGAAGGGAAAAGAGATTTCCACCTCCTGGGTGTGTTCTTGAAAGAGAAGCCAAGCCAAAAATATCATCACCTGCAGAAGCAGCTTTCTGAGAGAAAGGACTAACCTTTGTTCAGCCTCTGATGTACAGAAAGTTACACTCTGTGTCCAGAACATTATTCAGGGACATGAATCCTGCATGTACAAATGCACATCTCCATAGTCCCCTGAAACTGTCTCTAACTTCCTGGAAAGAGGACTTATAGCACACAGAAATCCTAGTGCTGATTCTTGGCTACCTTCACTACCTCCTTAGTCTGTGTGCTGTCATCCCTTACTTTTGGAATGCATCCAAAACCAATTTATCCACTACTCCATCAATTGTGTAAGAAAGAATAACCAAACTCCACAGTTCCTGGAGCTAGGGACAAGGAGCTTCAACACTTTTACAGACTCAGCTTTATGAGCCTCCTTAAAGCTTCCTCTAGTGTTGCAGCTGCAAAGAGCTCTGGAGGTTAAGCCAAGACAGCCAATGCAATAATATTTTTAGTGAATTTAACTCTTATTTTGAATGTGTGCAACTGAGCTCTTGGCACTGACAGAAAGGGTTGGCTCAAGTTCTCTTTAACTACACTGGCTGCAGACAGAGTTTGGAACTATGCATGCTGGAAGCATTCGTGCAGGGAACACTAATATGACACCTAAGAAACTTGCCTGATCTGGATTAAAAATGAGGCATTTGGCAAACATTGTTCATAATGAACTTAAAACATCTTCAAGTGTATTTTCAGTAGCATAACAGCATGACTTTTATCACAACAATTTCAATAATCAGAGTGTAATTAATTCTGTATTTTCTAACAAAAGGAAAACACAGGTTTTTATTAAATGAGTTCCCCACACACTGATGGGACACTGATTAAGCAAATTGAAAACCTTCACCTGCAGAAGCAGTTCAGGGTTACGCTTTTGTTTTATAAGAGCTAGGAAAGAATAGAGAAAAGAGATTCTTGTTAAGAATCAAGTCTGTATAAAATCCATCAGAAGCCATCACTGAAGGCAACTGCCAGGGACAACCAAAGAGTTGATAGGTAGATTAAAAAATCCACACACAGAAAGTCTCTTCATATGCTGTAGGCTGTAAAACCCCTTACAGAATAAAAAGTTAAATCTGTAATCAAGCATTAAAGGCTACATTATAATGATACACATGAGCTTAACAAGAGAGAACTTGAAAGCAGCTCTTAGGGTCCTGCAACAGGCAGGATCTGTTAAATTAAAACCCTGGAAGTTCTAGGAAGCCTACCACATGACAAGTTCCATGGTTCATTTTCTGGTTCTTGTTAGCAGATCATACAGATCATCCTTGATGATGATCTCTTTCTTCCTGTTATGGGAAATGCTTTGTTCCCTGTGTCATCTACAACAGTCACAAGTTTATATGTTCTTGTCCCCAAAATATTAATTAATATACTGAAAACAGTTGCTCCCAGGGCTATTCTCTTACCAAAAAGACAAGTCACTGTCAATTTCTCTATCCTGAGAAGCATCCTTATACCACAATTTGCTGCGGTCTTCCCTCTGCCTGTGCTCCTGAATTGCCTTAGAACTCCCTGCACCAATCCTACCATCTCTGCTCAGCCCAGCTCCTGCAGGGCACTGTAGCAACCAACTTACATCTCAGCTAAGCATTGAAATCTGCTCTAGTAGTTTCAAAAAATCAATTATCTTATCATCTTTGACATAATCTTCCTTTGACAAAACTATGTTGTGATTTATCTGATTGCAGAGGGTCAAGAACCCTTTCATCATCTGCTCAGGAGAGGTCTGTTTAAGAGCCAGATTCAGATCACAGCTCCCACAGGCAGCCAACAGCATAGCAGCTTGCACAGAGGGCTACAAAGAAGAAGGGGGAGGTGAAAGACAGAGAGAGATGACTGTGTCCAAAGCAGCATAAACAATCTCAGGTACGACAGAGACACACTGCAGAGTAGTTTCCCAGCAGGTTTTGGAGCAGCTGACCCTGCAGGACAGAAACTTCAAACCATGTGGTGCTCTGGATGGTGGATGCAACCCTGCAGGTTCTAGCCTGGACAGAGTGCCTGGAGCCTCTCTCTGATGCGATGAGAGACAGATCTGTGTCCTGAAGGAAATGTGCTGTCCTTGAAGGGCTGTGTCAGGAACTAGAATGAATTGTAATTAGCCCATGAACTGGGGCGGGTGAGATGACTTCCCCCTCCATCAGCAGCCTGCAGTTAAAATGGGAGTAAATAAAACATGAAACTAGACTGGAAGCCAAGCTATATGCAGATCAATCTGCCCGCTCCAGACAAATGAACAAAGACTGGCCAGATGTTAACAGCTTATGTTCTTATTTCTCTGGGAGAAATGCCTGAGATATGACTGCCTGAGCCATATGCTGCAGAGTGGTCCACATTGCTGGGTTCTCTCAAGATCCCCAGCCCAATGCTGTAGCACACAGACTCAGATGGTGAATGGCATTGTCCTGATGACAGGGCAGGCAGATGTTTTGGGGATGACTGAGAGGACTGTTAATCCTGCTCTTGAAGCCTTTCTTCCCTTTCTATAGAGTAAACTAATAACAAAAAGAAAGCAGAATTGTGATCATGTGGCACTGCCTACATTCTCCTGCATTTCTAGATTTCAGGTCTGAGAGGGATGACTGTGATGTCTTTTCTTTAAACCTTCTCTAAGGGAAAAGGTTTCTCTTGCACTGCAAAAGTTTCACTCCCCTCACAAGAGGTTCTGCAACATGCTGAAACTCAATGCTGAATCATTATAAAACCATCTAAACTCAAGAATGAAGAGAGAGAAAAGAAGGTATAAACCTCAGTTGGACACAACTAGAATAACACAGAAATATTTCTTAGGATAACTTAAAGGAAAGAAAATCCAGTAAATAAATGTATCCATTAATAGAAAATAGCAATGAACAAAATAAACAAGAACACTTAATAATTACTCTCATACCCTGAGGTCATTCTAGCTTTGATAATTCATAACAAAAGTGATAGGAGAAGGGCAGATTTTTGAACTCATAGTTGAGTAGTGGCCTCAGCCACTGAACCAGCATGTGTTAAGTTCAAGCAGTCAGAGAGCTGCTTTGTTCTCTTGACTCCAGTCTTTACAGATTACTTTTCACAAAGGATGGGTTCTGTTAAATTTGTCTACTCTTCCAGGAAAGTTTATCATTCCAAAAGACATTCCATGACTTCTCGGGGATTTTATTTTGACCTTTTAGCAATCAAGGCCCTGGGTTTTGATAGATTGTTTCAGAAATGGTTATTTCAGTGAAGGGAGTTTATTCTCAGCTGACCTGGACGTGACATTTCCCTGCTACTCATCTGCATCCTGTGCACAACTGTGCCCACTTTTAAATTTTACCACTGCAACATCAATTTTAATTTGAAAATATCCTGCAATTTCCTGGTGAATGGATGATAATTAGATACCAAATCAAAACTATTGTGTGAGAAGAATGCTCACAAGTTAAATCACTGTTTAGAATATTTCATCCTTGTGTTATCATTTGCTATAAAACGGGCACCACAGCATAGCAAAACCCAAAACAGATCTGGGACATTGCTATGGTATAAGCAATAAAACTTCCATGTGCACTGCTAACATCTGTTACAACAAGCATTGCCTTAGAACAGCTTTTCAATATAATCTAAATGTGATTTTTTTTTTTCCTTGGAGTTTAAATTAGCCTTGGTTTCAGATAAAAGAGTGATTTTTGTATCTGGTTCATTAGGGAACTTTCAACTGTATGGAATTTTTAGGCACAAGGTATTAGAAGTGTAAAAGGTACTGATCATTCCACTCCTCTATCTTAGGCTGCAAGTACCAACCTAGCACACAGGCACAATATAAGGTTTATACATGAAGGAATTCAGCAGTTCTCTGAAAAAATTCTTGAGTTTGACTGGTTTTGTTCAAGGCATTTATCCGGTTCATGGGAACCCTGAGACCTTGGTGGCTGATAGTGGAGTATGAATCTTCAATGCAAGATGACACAAGGATGTGATACCACTGCAGAGCTCTAATTCTCAGCCAGGTGATGTTCTAACCAATTTTTTTTTTTTTTTAATGATTTTTGGAAGCTGAAAAAGAATAATAACAAAACACCAAAAAAAAGACCAAAAAACAAACAAACAAACAAAAAAACCCACAAAACCCCATAAAAAACAAAACAAAACAAATTTAAAACAAAACAAAAAACATCCCCAACTACTAAGAAACAGAATAAAAAGTGAAAAAATATTGGATAGAACACTGCTGCCATAATAAAAAAAAAAAATCCTATTGTGGATGATATTTGCACAACAGGCAACAAAAAATACCTTTTATGGATGCCCTTTAGAAAATTCTAGCAAGTGACCAGCTACATTTTACATGCTTAAATTTCTTCTTTTCAGATTCTGAAATTTCTTATTAAAAGAAATGTCTCTGTCTCTTCCATGTTCAATTACTGCTGTGATTCTTTCCCCTTAAGCCACTTTAAAACATCAGCAAAGTTTCCTATTTATGTGAGTAGTTTCCTTCAACATTAGTAGAAGTCACTTTCAGAGAAGTGTTTTTCTGTGAAGATCTTCATGGTCAACTTGAATTACAGGAAAGCAGAATTACAAGAGAGATCAGGGGAACTCATAATTTAGTAGGCTCAAGACAACTTGAAGTAAGTTGTTCCTAAGTTTTTGCTATAGAAATCAGGAAAGAAATGAGGAAGGAGGAATTCAGGTACATCTGCACCTGTACTTCAGCTTTGCAGGTCACCTTAGAAACGATGAGGACAGAACCTCCATAGTTCTGTTTATCAAAATCAGGGGAATGATTTTGGTAAAAGAAGAGTGGGACTTTCTGAGATCAGGAGAAAAGCAGAGAAATAAAAGCTAATTCCTTCATAGTGTGTAAGCAATGTACAAAGTTGGACTAAATGCAGGTTGTTTTGCTAGCACTTTGACATCAGTAGGTCACTTTCAAGTAAGCATTGACACTTGGTGAAAATTTACTTCACCTTTTAAACCAATGGAAATGAAAATAAAAACTCTCTTTGTCTGATGTGGTATGTATTTCAATAAAGAATATTTAGGGCCACATCAAGGCATCCTCCAAACACAGGAAGCACAGACTATGCCAATAAGTGTCCAGTAACAATACATGAAAAAATCCACAGCCCTTGCCTCGAAACTTTGATGTTAGTATTTCACAAAAGGCCTAACAACTCATTACATTTCCAGTAACCTTTATAAATATTACTGGATACTGGGCAGAATTTATCTGTTTTGTCCTGATCATAGCAATTTATGCTATAAGGAGATTGCTCCTCCAAAAGCAGCTGAGCACATGGAAATGTAACCAGGAAAGACATGGCAGACAAAGATCTTTTCATTTCCTTCAGACACAAAAACATGAATCAGTAAAATGAATCTGATAGGCTTTGTGGAAAGAGTAACATGCACAGAAAATAGAATAAAGGAAGGAGACATGGCACCTTGAAAAAATAAGAAACATAAGGAAGAGACAGTTTGAAAAAAGGTCTGCAGTTAAATAATGACATTGGAAAGGTTTCTTTTTTTCCTGTCCTCATTCTCTTCTCTCCACATTTTCTCTTCTCCATATTTTTATTTACTGCCACTTTCTCTTACCTTCTAACTCTCATTTCTACTTTTCTGCTCTTAAAGTTGAAGGTACAGGCCTCCTCCTAGGATGAAATCACTGAATACTATTCAGTTTCCACCTAAACCTTGCTGTTGCTTGGTAAATTCCATGCTTCCAAGTTCTGGCGTGGAGAAGAGATGAAGCACAGGAAGGGCACTGAAGTCTTGGAGTGGGTCCAGAGGAGGCCACCAAGATGCTGAGAGGGCTGCAGCAGCTCTGCTCTGAGGACAGGCTGAGAGAGTTGGGGCTCTGCAGCCTGGAGAAGAGAAGGCCTCCAGGAGACCTTAGAGTAGCCTTGCAGGATCTGAAGGGGGTTCCAGGAAGGCTGGGGACGGACTATTGACAAGGGCTGGGAATGCCAGGACAAGGGGAATGGGTTTGAAGTGGCAGAGGGGAGATTGGATGTTAGGAGGAAGTTGTTTGCAGTGAGGGTGGTGAGACACTGGCACAGGTTGCCCAGGGAGGTTGTGGCTGCTCCCTGCCTGGAGGTGTTGAAGGCCAGGTTGGAGGAGGCCTTGAGTGAGCTGTGCTAGTGGGAGGTGTCCCTGCCTATGGCAGGGGGGTGGAACTGGCTGGGCTTTGAGGTCCCTTCCTACCTTATCATTCTATGATTCCATAAAGTAGTACATTTCTTGCTGCCCCAAAACCTCTGGGCAGCTGTGATGGGGAGTGGAAATCTGTACTCTTTTGTTTTTCCTCAGAAGCCAAGCCTAAGAAGTCAGAGCGTAATCACAACCTGAAGTGTGCATAATGTACACTTACAGCCCCCAGAACCTGGTGCTTCGAGCTGGGTCCCCAGGTACAATATGAAAAGTTACCAGATACCTCATTCCTTTTCTCTGCCTACTCCCTCTCAGTCCCTCAGTAATTCTCTCACTGAATCTCTTTACCCATCAAACTCTGACCAGAACTGACCACTAACTCATATCCTAGTTTGCAGACTCCAAAGCTGGGGAGTAAGGCTGCAATAAGAAAACTTCTGGATGAGTAAGATTTCTACCCTGCAGGGTTACACTATGCTGAGTAGGCTTGTTTAACAGCTGCTTTACTTTGGAAGGTCGTTCCCCTCATTATTACAGTCTCATCTCTGAGATGAGAATTTGAATTTATAGGTGCTAAACATTCTCAAATTAGGCAATATAGACCCTGACAACCTACTGAGTAGATGGCAGTGTGCAAAATGCAGCACGATGTTAAGAAATGTTAAGTGTTAATCATGTCAGACAGAAGAAGTTCTGTTTTGTCCACTTAGAAGGATTATTTGTCTTAAGTTTTTATCACGAAGGTGTTTTCAGGTTATCAAAATCAAAAAAGTTTGTGGTAGTCATGAGAGAGAATATTTTATCCTTTTTTTTCATATTGTTAATCTGTTTCATTAGCTTACTGTGCACTTCTCAGTTCTTCTGTCTTTTTGAAATGCCACCTACACTGATAAAATTGCTTTAGGAGCTCTCAATATTTCCAGGAAGAAGCAGAGAAATCACATAAAAAGGTAACTATTAAAAAGTAGAGACAAACAAAGAGTCACTTGAGACGATCAGAATCTAAGATGTTTTAAAAACAATTCCCAGACAGTCAGTGGGAGGGAAATGTATATTTTTAAAATCCATCATGAACATGCCACCAAATGTGAGATTAAAATGCAGCTTCACTGAATTTTAACATGATGGGAGCAATAAGAAACAACTCAAGCCAGTCTAAAGGAAGTGTCCTATGACAAAACAGGGAAGCCAGAATCCCTCTTGGTGTCCCAGTGCCAACTTCCAGCTTTAAACATACTATGAACTAAAAAATGTGTATAAAATGGGCAATGTGCAGAACAGGAAGTAAAATACTGAAGAAAGATTAAGTAGAATTACTGATCAGTAAACACAGCACCATCTGAAACCCAGTACTTGACCACACATCTGTTTTAGAGTCAGATTCTGAAGCCTTTACATCTTCCACAATAGTGGTATCTCTCAGCAGTTTTCAGTTACTACAGCCAAGACTTCATTCTTATGACTCTTCTCACCTAAACATGAAACACAGCAAGCACAAACCACTTGGTTTACCTCATTTAAAATACATTGCTGAACAGCAGCAAAACTGGAAGCACCAATTGCTGCACAATCTCCAGTCAGTTGGAAGCTCACCTGGTAACTGGAAACAGGAGGTTTCCAAGAAGCCTGTGTGCAACAGCTACAGTTCCTCAGGGATGACAAACACTAAAGCTAGCCTTGCTTTAAGCACCAGGCTGCTCCAGACAACCTCCTGAGGTCCCTTAAACTTACATTATCCTATGATTACACACTTCAAACTGGAAATCCTGAGAATATTTGAGAACTTCATTAATAAATCTTTGCCACAGAACTATTAACTTTTGAAACAGAATCTTCTCCCAGAGGATGAGAGCAGGGTAGCAGTTCCCAGAATCTAGGACACAGAAGCACGACTGATACGAAACTGTCCTAGTTAACAGTACTGATGAAGTTTATATATTACACTTGTATCAAGATGTCATGGTTTGGGAGTTCTCCCTCTAGATTAACCAGACTAACTCAGCCTTCTGGAAGTCAAGGAATGAAGCTCTATTTCTAGCATGCACGAATACAGAAGCATATATATATAATATATACAGATATTCACAGTTATATACGAGTTAAAAATAATACAGACATTCAAAGTCCCTCCCAAACAGCCAGACTGCCCAAGAGGGCTCCCAACCAACCCCCCTTCTCTCCCTCCCTCAATCTCAGAAACAACCAGATAAATCTTCCTATAGCTCACATGGTAAATCTGCAGAGGTCTGAGGTGAGATGTCAAAAGCCAATGAGTTAGATTGGGTCACACAGGTTTCATGCAAAGGAGTTAAGGCAGGATGCAAGCAGACAGGCAAACTGACAGAGGAGTGAGGAGTGCCTTATCTTCTATTTTGACTCCTTATGTCTCCCAGCAGAACAAATAAGTGATAAAGGCATCACTACCATTTTTTTTTTCTTTTCACAGTCTGTGATCTAATTTCTCTCTTTAAAATATTCCAATTAGCCTCAAACCAGCACACGACAACTTCTACAATTTAAATATTAATCCAAGCAAAGAGACATTTCTGGTCGTACAAAGAAACCTGAATAACTCATAAAGGATGCTAAGTGTGAGCTGTCCTATTGGCAACCATAGAATTCAGGTCACTGGAAATGTCCTAACTCTTGGGATCTTGGGATTCCATCAATGCTAAGAAAGAGAGCCTCAAGCCACACTAGCAGTACCAGATACACAGATATTGTCCAGGTGCTTTAAGAACTGAAGGCATAGCCTCATACAATGGTAAGGCTGGAAGGGACCTCAAGGATCATCCAGTTCCAACCCCCTGCCATAGGCAGGGACACCTCCCACTAGCACAGGTCACTCAAGGCCTCCTCCAATCTGGCCTTCAACCCCTCCCCCTCCAGGCAGGGAGCAGCCACAACCTCCCTGGGCAACCTGTGCCAGTGTCTCACCACCCTCACTGCAAACAACTTCCTCCTAACATCCACTTTCAATCTCCCCTCTGACACTTTAAACTTTCTTCATGTTCCTTTAGAGGCAAAAGTCTGGTTTCAGTGGCTATACAGACTGACACTAGCACCTGAGGTCACTAACAGAATCACAGAAGCATAGAATTAACCAGGTTGTAAATATCATAATACATATGGAGTGGAGAAATGAGAGTTCTTTGCTTTCTTTCATCTTTTTACAGCAGGTCAAGCAGTTTGACCTTCTTGACCCTTACTCAGGTTGTGGCTCATTGTAGTGCTTCCCATAACTGGTTGAAGGAAAGAAGTCAGAGAGTTGTGGTCAATGGGATGGAGTCCAGTTGGAGGTCTCTGACTAGTGAGGTCCCACAGGGGTCAGTACTGGGTCCAGTGCTGTTCAATACATTCATCAGTGACCTGGATGAGGGCACAGAGTGCACTGTCAGCAGGTTTACTGATGACACCAAGCTGGGTGCAGTGGCTGCCACAGCAGAGAGATGTGCTGCTATTCAGCAAGACTTGGACAGGCTGGAGGGCTGGGCAAACCTGAATTAATTTCAACAAGGGCAAATGTAGAGTCTTGCAACTGGGAAAGAACAATCCGAGGGATCAGCAGAGATTGGGGACTGATGTGTTGGAAGGCAGCAAAGGGGAAAAGGATCTGGGGCTCCTAGTGGATGGGAGGCTGAGCATGAGCCAGCAATGTGCTCTGGGGGCCAGGAGGGGCAATGCCATTCAAGGGCTGTGGTTAGTAGGTTGAGAGAGGTTCTCCTGCCCCTCTGCTCTGCTCTGCTGAGGCTGCATCAGGAGTCCTGTGTCCAGTTCTCGGCCTCCCAGCTCCAGAGGGACACAGAACTGCTGGAGAGAGTCCATTGCAGAGCCACAAAGGTGCTGAAGGGAATGGAACAGCTCTGGTAGGAGGAGAGCCTGAGGGAGCTGGGGGCTTGGAGAGGAGGAGCCGAGAGGTGACCTCAGCAATGGTTATCAATGTGTGCAGGGTGAGTGCCAGGAGCAGCCAGGCTCTGCTGGGTGATGCCCAGTGACAGGACAAGGGGCAATGGGTGGAAGCTGAGGCATAGGAGGTTCCATGTGAACCTGAGGAGGAATTCTTTCCTTGTGAGGGTGACAGAGGACTGGAACAGACTGCCCATGGGGGTTGTGGAGTCTCCCTCTCTGGAGATATTCAAAACCCACCTGGATGCAGTCCTGGCAGGGGGGTTGGACTGGATGAGCTTTTGAAGTCCCTTCCAGCCTCTGACATTCTGTGATTCTGTGAACTTTTTGTGGAGATCTGGTGCCTAGACAGCCATTCTCACCTTTTTTCACTTACACATTACTTAGATTTAAACCTTTCTCTACTTGTCAAGATCATTCTGAAGGCTAATCCTGTCCTCTTGCTTGCAGCCTTTCCCAAGCATCAGCTGCAGATTTAATAAACATTTTCTCTGCTCCACTATCTACAGAAAACCTTATCTCTTCTTAGAGAAAAAACACTTGACAGAATCTCATTCTTCTTGTTTGACAGTGAAAGAGAGATAAGTATTTTGAAATTATAATTCCAAGCCAGAGAAGGACAAAGCCTAACAGATATTTTGCTGACTTTTTGCTTCAGCATTTACTTTAAAAACATGGAGCTGACCTGCTGTCAATTAACCTTGGTGGCAGGAATATTGATTGAGACTGCTCTTACAGAATCTTCCTCAAGATCAAGTTCCCCTATGTTTGGTTATGAACACTTTCACATTTTCTAAGTCATAAAACATCACCCTTATCACCTACTCCATCTCAAGATTTTTTTTCCTGACACAGAGGGAAATCAGACTGCTTTACATGATTTGTTCTTGACAAATCCATTCTGTCCCTTGTTTAGCATCCTTTTATGTTTTATGTGATTTCAAACAGATTAGCTGCCTAAGTGTCTTTCCAGGAATTAAATTTAGCTTCACTGCTCTGTAATTCCCTTGGTCTTTATGTGTTTTTTGGTAAGAGAGACACAAGCATTTCTTCCTTCCCTCTACCTTATATCCTTTAATTCTCAAAGCTCATAAGAGAAGACTCTGAGATTTCTTAAGTACTGCACAGTGAATTAATTGTGCCAGACAATTTGAAAATACCTGACTCATCTAAGCAGACTCTAACCTGTTCTTACTCCTCTTTGCTAGCTTTAATTATGCTACTCTTCAGAAAATAGCTGCTGCTTTTTTTTTTTTTAATGAATGCTGAGGGGGGGAAAAAGAAAGAAAACTAAACCCCCTTACAACCATGAAACTGGGATGCCTCTTACTCTGTCAATTATTGGGACATCTCTTTCCCTTGTCTTGCTCTGATTAATGACTTAAGAGGATGTTTTCTTTAACTGCTCTATTGTTAAAATGATGTTTAGGGCACTTGGCCCATACTTTATGGTGATATTTCTGTGACCCAAATTTGAAAACCAGAAGATTTAGAGGGTGCAAACGATGGACTTTATCTGTTGTGGAGGCTTCAGTCTTTCCTGCCTCAGTAAGGTCTTCTGATATTTTCAGCTACAAGCTTATCAGATTTTGTTCCTCAGTGTTCAGATCGATGCTAATAATAAATCAGAGCACAAAAAGAACCTGATGAAGTTAGATTCAGTCTCTTTTTTAAGTGAATCAGTGTCAGGATAGAAGCCTCCTTCAAAATCATATCCTTTGGCAAGTCAAAGATCATAAAGGACCTTTGGCTACAGAAACGATCTTGGGTGTGAAAAACAAAGAGGAGAACCCATAGGGAGTTTTTACTCTATAGTCACATAAATACCAAAAGGGAATTAAGTTTATTCAGCACAGCAAATGTGACCTAGTCCAACAAACCCAAACAGTACTGAAACACTACATCTGTTTCTTTCTACTTAATTGCTCTTACTGTTATTCATGGAGGAACTAGCTCCTTGGAGAGCCGATATTAGGAGGTCTCTGTGCACTAGAAAGTAAGCAAATCTTACCTCAGAGAACCTTTGTACATCCTGGGTTAAAGTTCCTACTCTCTTCCACTTGTAATGCTTGAGTAACTTCAAAATTGCTGGATTTACTGCGTTATCAGATGGCACTGTCCGGAAGAAATAAGGATACTTTTTCTTATCAGCCAATTCTGGGGTTGTTGCTGCAAATGAAAGCTGAAAATAAGAAAAAAGAAAAAAAAAGAGAAAGAAAAAAAAAAAGGAGAAAAAAAAAAGGAAGTCACCATAAATTATCTAGCAGCCAGAAGAATGCAACAAGACACAGTTCATGCATTGAGATAATGTGGAGAATTTTCATCCTCATACAGTTTGGACTTTCAAAGAGAATTTTGAAATACCTTAGCTCTGTAAACCACCTGCAACAAAATTAAACTGGGAAATCTTCAATCACTGATGCAAAATCCTGTTTGAGATTATGTATCTTACTTATCCTTTATGCAGAAGCTCTAAGGGAGTAAATCTCTATGATGAATTCCCCATCGCCTTCCTTCTATCTTCTCTTCATTAAAATTCTGAATAGCTCAAACTGGATATTTTCAAACTCATATGTATCTAAATTGGAGGGTGAACCTCTAGTATCACTTCTTCCTCTCTTCAGGTAATAAAACAGCTCTAGGTAGCAGAAAGAGGTGAGTAATTATGGCAACCAAGGCTCAGAATTTTAACTGGCTGCAGGTTTCCTGCACAGAAGCAGCCTCTCATGATCTGTGTCACCGAGGGGGAGTCATTGGCTAATTCCACACATCTGAAAACACCAACATTTGTACATGGCTTATACTGAACAAGAAACTTTTTAACATGCACACACATAAACCACTGAGCAAACTTCCATGAACTGTTCTAGCCAAGTTAAAGGTAGGATATTTTTATGAATGATCTTCAAGCACTGCCACGATGGGAATGGCCACATAGCCACTCTTTGCAGATGCTCCTGTTCCAAAGGTGCTTCTGGTCACTCACTCCAGCATCCTTCAGGTTGCTAGGAATGTGTTTCTCAGATGGTTTTCTTCCAGCCATGCATAGTAGTTGAGGGATTTTTAAAGGTACTGATTGAATGCAAATTGGCTTGACTGTCATAAAATATCTTCCCTAATACAGTTACATTAAGTCTTTCAAACTCAATAGTCAGAAAACGTAGGTGAATTCAAGCCTATATAAGCACATCAAACCACAGTGTTAAGTTTATACTTTCTTCAGTCAAGCATTCAGTAAACTGGGGCTAGATAGCTCTTTTTGACATTCAGAATAGGCATGTTCAGTCTGAAACAACAGTTCTAACCTTCTCTTCATGCTAGATTTAGCCTAGCAGAGACAGGACTCATTCTCCCTCTGATTTTAGACTCACAAAGAACACATTGTATTGTTATGACCAGATGAAGACAGTTTGCCTTCCTGATTAAAAGCCCAGAAATCCAAACGACTGGAAGTGCATAACTGGGCAGTTCACATTATACCATTCAAAAGAGAAGACTCCTTCTTTTCACTTGTCAAAAGCTAAAGAGTATTTTGGAGACCTTCTGCCTTGCAGTTCTAAGGCAAAACATTTTTAATATAGTAACTTCTCTCTCATTAGATTTTATTTTAAAAGCACACTATGAGGTACCATGATATTGTCATCTTGATTTTCCAAAATCATACTGCTGGGTCACCTGGAACTTTGTAACATTTAGCATGAATGTTTTTAACATAGTTAGCAATGAGTTCTCAAAGAATGAAGGTTTGCCAGGCAGACCTAGCCAGCTTTTCTATCTAGCCTTGTAATGCTGATCATTGTGAATCCACTGCACAATGGAAGTAGAAACAAGGACCTAGAGAAGCAATTTTAAATCTGGCATGAAGAGGAATGCCTTCCAGCATCCTGGCTTCTTGCAGCCTGGCAACTGCATAGGACTTGCTTTTCAAGCTATTATGGCTTTGGATCGAATGTAATCTGATTGACCCTTAAGAAAAAGAAGTAAAGAGAGATGCTGAAGTGACAGTAGTGACAAGCAGCATCAGCAAGTTTCATTTAGCTCAGGTTCAAAGACTGAATGGTAGGATTTTTTGATCAGAAGAATAAATGGCCTTAGAATGAGAAGCATCTCTACAGCTTAAGGACAAAGATCTGTGCTATAAGTAGGACAACTAAGATCCATCCTTTGACATTTGAGTGCCTACATTAGGATACTATTTGCTTAAATTGTCTTAGGAAACAAGGAAGCAAAAGTACCTCTCTTCATTGATAAAGGCAAGATAAAGAAATCTCATCATTCAGATTTCTCACCCTTGTAAAGTGAGAAGAGATGGATCCAAGTTTATGAGCAATACTACTGACATCTAAATTGCAAAAGAACCTTCTCGGTTTTCTTTTTGAAGAAAGATTATTTTTTTTTAATACAAAATGGGAAAAATTTCTAATCAATTATTGGATTGTAAGATATGTTCAGAGTCTTTTTCAAGAGTTACACAGACTCTTGAAAGAAAGGTCTCAATCTGCATTGCTTCCCCATTTTAATAAGAAACTCATGAGAGATCCATTAATATTTAATTAATGATTTCTTTGTTGACTCATTTCAATTAATTTTTTTCTTCTTACTCACAGAAGTTGAATTACATTTTCACTATAATCTCCCTATGAGAGTTTGGGGACATGCAATGAACTTAATCCAACAATCACCAGCACTCAATATTCTGCTTTGAAAGAGACAAAGGGAGAAAAGGTAGATGAAAAAAAACAACACTATGCTCTTAAAAAGTGGTATCATGTTAATAAATAAATTGACACAGTGCAAGCTTATAGGAAAAGTTTGTGACATAGCACATCCACATAGGAATATCAGCAAAATACCCATAACAGAAACTTTAATGTAGATGACCAAACAATGGACTCTGAGTCAATTCACATATGGTACAGCCCTTGGTAACCTAACATAAATACTCTGTATTTTAGGGCTACAGTTGTGTAATTCATGGCTGCCTTGAAACTTGAACCTATTGAAAAAGTTATTGCAGACCAGTGGAGTCAGGTTGTGCCCTGAGAAGTGGGAACACCCATTAGAGAGTACCTCAGATCAGGTGCCCCCTGTGTCCTGCTCCTGCCAGGCTCAAAGCAGAAGTCTAAATTAAAAGAGTAAGTGGAAGCAAGTTCGTGGTCAAAGGAGCAGGCAAACTCCTTCCTCACCCACCTTACTCCAGCCACTTGCTAGGGCACAATGGCAATAAGTTCTTGCCCAGTGCAGCAGTCATGTTACCCCAAGTACTCCCCCAACCTGCCAGGTGCCCTTGCAAAACAGGTGTGAAACTCTGCAAATGTAGCCAGTCAATAAGGAAGGAGAATAGGTTGGCTCAGAAGTATTTCCAATATTAAGAAGCCCAAGCACAGCATCAAAACAGGTTAGAAGAGTCATTGTTATTGTGATGCTTTTGGGAGCTTTGAAATGCTTTGACTGGAGGCTGGCAAATGTGATACCCATCTACAAGAAGGTCCAGAAGGATGATCTGGGAACTCCAGGCTGCTCAGTCTGACCTCAGTGCCAGGGAAGGTTATGGAGCAGGTTGTCTTCAGTGCTACCACACACAAGACAAGCAGGGAATCATATCCAGTCATTATGGGTTTATGAAACCCAAGGTCCTGCCTAACTAACCTGATCTCCTCATACAACAAGGTGACCCACCTAGAAGATGAGGGAAGGTCCATGGACATTGTCTACCTGGACTTTAGTAATGCCTTTGACACCATCTCCCACAGCACTCTCCTTCAGAAACTGGCAGCACAAGGCTTGGATAAGGGCACCTTGCACTGGATTAAAAACTGGCTGGATGGCCAGGCCCTAAGAGAGGTGCTGAATGGAGTTAAGTCTGGCTGACACCCAGTTACTAGTGGTGTCCTCTAGGGCCTGTTCTCTTCGATATTTGTATTAATGGTCTGGATGAGGGAGTGCAGATGACACCAAGCTGGGTAGCTGTGTCAATCTGCTAGAGGGTAGGGTAACTTTACAGCAGGACCTGGACAGGTTAGACCAATCGGCCAAGCTTAACAGGCACAAGGCCAAGTGCCAGGTCCTGCTCTTGGGTCATAATAACTTCATGGTAAGCTACAGAGCTGGGGATGTGTGAATGGAAAGCTGCAACTTGGAAAGGGACCTGGGGTTATTGGTTGATAGCTGAGAAGATATGAGTCAGCAGTGTGCCCTGGAGGCCAAGAAAGTCTAATGGCATCCTGGCTTGTATTAGAAACACTGTGGTCAGCAGAAACAGAGAGGTGATCATCCCCCTGTACTCAGCACTGGTGTGGCCACACCTCAAACACTGTGTTCAGTTCTGGGTCTCTCTCTCTAAGGACATAGAAGTGCTGGAGCATGCCCAAAGGAAGGCAAGGGAGCTTATGAAGGGCCTGGAGCACATGGCCTACAAGGAGTGTCTGAGGGAGCTGGGGTTGTGCAGTCTGGAGAAGAGGAGGCTGAGGGGAGAGCTGAAAGGAGGTTGGAGCAAGCAAGGTGCCAGCCTCTGCTCCTTGATGACAAGCAACAGGACTAGAGGAAATGGTTACAAGCTGCACCAGGGGAGATTTAGGTTGGATGTTAGAAAATATTTCTTCACTGACAGGGTTATTAAATATTGGAATGGTCTGCCCAGGGCAGCAGTGGAATCACCATTCCTGGAGGTGTTTAATTGGCGTGTGGACCTGCTGCTTAGGGACATGATTTAGTGCTGACCTTGCAGTGCTGGGCTGAAGGTTGGACTAGCTGATCTCGGAGGTCTCTTCCAAGCAAAGCTATTCTGTAATTCTGTGAAAGGCAAACCTTCCAACATTTCTTCATTCTACAGAATTGAAAGCCATAAAGATCTGATTCCAGTCTCTGTGGTATCATACAAAATGAGGACCAAATACACCAAGGGACTGAAAAATTAATGATCATTTCTTCATAAATGTCATAATTTAGTGAAAGTCCTGCTGCCTTAATATCATAATTAAGTCAGATCAAATTCTAAAATGAAAGACTATATTTAACAGCTAAAATGCAATTTCTGCCTTTTCCAGTTGTCCCTGATGTTGGTGTGGTGCCTAAATAAAGGGATTATAGTTAGTGAGTTTTGCCAGAGCACATTCTGTTTACACAGGTTAAAGAGAAACAAGAATGTTAAGTCAGTATGAAAAGAATCAGTGCAAAAGGCCTTTCAAGTATGTCACCTGAAGTGACATCTGCTTCTGAATTTACTTCTGCAGTACGTAGCTTATATCCTGTTCTCCCTCCAACACACTAACAAAGCAGGTGGGAACAAAAGCCAGAGAGCCACTACTGCTTCAAGCCACTATTTCAGATGAGAACTCAACTCCACTGATGTCAGTGACACAAAATTCCACTAACTTCCTTAGAGCCCAGGTTTCAAGCTCCTGATCTATGCATCTGAAAACGAGATGCAGTTAGTGAAATTTAACTGCTTTGGTCTGACTTTAACTCTGTAGGTCATCCTGACGTTCTGGGGTGTGCTGGATTCAGCTCCACAGTTATGCAGATTCTTCTGTTTGAAAGAGAAATCCAAGTCTGGCTGAACTGCTATGCCTCACTGCTAGCAACACAGAAGCAGAGCAGAAACACAGCTAATAGCTTTATCCTGCCCTATGAACAGAAAGGAAGGAACAAATAACAGTTCTGGAATGGGTCCAAAGCAAAATAAACTATACTCTTACCCTGAAAGGCTGGATCCTTTAGGTCACTTTCAATCTCATATTCTGTGAATCTATGACACACTAAGTGTATGAAAGTGTGTCTTATGCTAAAGAATTTTGAGGCCATAGAATACAGGACATTTTTGTACCTTGAAATAAAAAAGGCTTGGAAATCATCCAATGCTGAAAAAGGCAGTGAGGCAGGCTTTACTTTCAGATTAAGGAAAACCCAGCCAAAGATTGTTCTACAGAAGCCAAGGGAATTTCTTTGGGTTTATGCTGAAAGTAGAATTTGATAATGGAGAGGACAGGAGAGAAAGTACTGTTATGTGACTGACAGGAGAGAAAGCATTGTTATGTGACTGACAGGAGAGAAAGCACTGTTATGTGACTGACAGGAGAGAAAGCACTGTTATGTGACTATCAGGAGAAATGTTTTGGCCTAATATGACAGATGGACAGGTTAAGGAATTTGAATTGTTGGACTTTGCTAAAAAAACGAAAGATATACGAAAGATTTTATTGAGGGTTTGGGGTCAGGTGTATGTTTTGCCAAATTACACTTCTCCACAATGGTGATGTTTTTTCAAACAGGAAAACATTCATTTTTGTTAAAAATCCTCACAGTTTTATGGAAAGGTTGTGATCAATGCTATGCAGAGTAAGGTAGGAGAAGGAGGGGGAAAAAAAGAAGAAAGGAAGGAAGGGAAGGAGGAAGGGAGGTGCGGTTCTTAGGACAGCAGAGTGGCTTCAGCCTTCCAGCTTCCAACCTCAGACCTTCTGTGTGGAATGTAAACACTCTGGATATGGTGCTGTTTTCTTTTATTTAACTATTTTCCTGCAGCTTTCTAACATCCATCCACTCATAATTCCCAGTCTTCCCCATTTGTTTCATTACTGTTGCATCTCATTTTCTTAGATGAATGCTAGAGCTCAGAATTTTGCTGTTGCCACTTCTGTACTGAATTTCTTTAAGGGAACACATTGCTCTTTCCTTAAAATGAGAGCATGCTTGCTTTGACTAGAAAGCACTTGAGATCACTGGGCTTGGCTTAATCCACCACACTGCTTTTCAGCTTAATGTAGAGTTGTGGAGCTAGTTTCCTCCTCTTCTGCTGAAATGATCCTTTATACACTTTGTTTTAGCTTTTCTTTTTCCCTCCCTTCCTCCCTGCAGAGGGAAGGGAAGTCACCAGAAAAGGCAAGCAGTCCTCTGGTGTTCTTTGTTTTATTATGTTTAGAAAACATTCATGTTTAAATGTTGGCACTGTAATAATGTACAGAAGCCTGGGAAGAATAGAAGAGCAGAAATATCCCTGGGGTAAAGAGTCACCCTCATCAAAGGCAACAGGTCTGTTTATTGAGGAAGATTGTATTAGTTAAAGTAAAGCAATAAGAGGAACCCTGAGCAAAGTCATCATCAAGCCAGCAGGTGCAAGAAACTACACTCCCCTCATAGAGCAAAGAGTGGCCTCTGGAGCAAAGCAGCTAGCAGAGCAGATGCATTTTCCACTACAAACTCCCCATCAGCTTGAAGAAGGCTCCTGACATCTAGCAGGGGGTGCCTGTGCACCCAGATTTGCCAATCCCAACCTGAAAATGAAGTGTCACTCCTGAGAGTTGCCTCTCCAAAGGAGAAGGTTGCAAAACAAAGCTATGGCTGTGTGCATGTAGCATTATACATTGGAGGGGGGAAAGCCAAAAACAAAAGTGCCCAGGTAGCAAGGTGATCTCCCTTTTATAAAATGGCATCTGCTAAGACAACTGATTCATGTTTGCAGTTGGGGAAAATCAGCTTATTGAGCACCAGGGAAATAAGCTTAATTTTCCTGCACTTCTGTATTGTGGCTTGCACAAGTATTTCGTTAACAATCCCTAGACATGTAAACCTGCCCCTGTTGCTGCAAAACTAGCCTGGATTAAAAGGCTTTTTTATATCTGGCAGATATCACCTCTGTTGTGATGTTTCAGTGCTTTAAGGAGGCCTGTAAGAAAGATGTGGACAATCTGTTTAGCAAGGCCTGTTGTTATACCACAGGGAGTGATGGGTTTAAACTTAGAGGGTAGACTTAGGCTAGGTATAAGGACAGACTTTTTTATAGTGGTGAATTACCTGAACTGGGGTGGTGGATGTCTCATCCCTGGAAACATTCATGGTCANTCTCATCCCTGGAAACATTCATTGTCAGGTTAGGCAGGGCTCTGACTTACATTAAGATGTCCCTGCTCACTACAGGGAGGTTGGACTGGATGACTTCTGAAAGTCCCTTCCAACCCAAAGCATTTTATGATTCCATTTCCTGTCTCTTTTATAGAAAGCTAAATTATGCTGATAAATGAACATTGCTAAACAGGATACAAACTGCTGATTTGAATGATTGGTGATATAATTTATCATCATAACTGAAGATTGCAGCTCATGCAGTTTTTC